>VFFE01008092.1:663098-730055 GCA_008921705.1 Burhinus oedicnemus
TATTTTTTTTTTTTTTTTTTTTTTTTTTGTAATACAGGCGCAACTCAGGACTTTTTTTCATCCATCAATGATTAATAAGAAATTGGGGCTGGATAGGTGCAAAAAATACAGTGGAATTTTCAGAGGACTGAAGCAGGAAGGGATCAGAGAATTTAAACGTGAACTGCAATATGAATGGCTTTATGTTTGTGTTGGCTTTGGCTTTTTAGGTTTTAAATCCTGCAGGCATCAGGGTACAAACACATTAGTGTATTGCACCCAATTAGTGTTAGCAAGCTAATTTTCTATAAGTACACAAAGGACATTTTGCAGGTACGTGTGCCACAATTTTGCATTCATGTTAGAAATAATGAAGCATTTCTGCAGTTCACTATATTATCTACCACAACATACACATGTGTCACTTCACATTTGAATTGTAGGGGGATGTAAAATGGCAATTCTGTGCCGAGAACAGAAAATCAATGGGATACAATCACGGACTGCCAATATGTGCCTTACTAGTAATCATGACTAGTACAGTGCTACGCCACGGGGGTCCAGGAAACAGCTGGTCAAGGTTTGACCAACTACAAAATATTTGTGTTTGGGGCTTAGAATCAATTCAGAATAATGTGCCCTGCAAAACCACGCACTGATACTGGCAATTGAATGTGCATGAAAACAATCCTGCCTCTCATTCTTTGCAAGATTTTGAAGTTTCATGGTAAGATTTGGGTTTGCCCTAGAATGAAACTAGATCCCAAAGAAATATTTTTAATGGATCAACAAAGAAAGAAACCCAGAACAACACAAGCCCAGCATCCAGTGCACTTGCTTCTCCAAATTGGGCCAAATGGGGGACTGAAATTGAATACTACAAATACAATCCTATCACCAGTACTCTGATCTGATGGGCTCCTGTCTTTTTAATCAGAAGTTTCATCCTAGTCCTGAGAAATTTCTCCTGGAGGTTTCTGCTGAAATTAAAGTTTCTGCTTCAGTCAAAGGTGTTTTCCAAAAAGTTAACTTACAAGTTTATTTTGTTTTCCTGCATAACTTTCTGCAGAATTATGAATTTCTCTGTACAGCATCATTCATAACCTGACTGCCCTTTAGGTAAAAGTATTTTATAAACATGATGGTGTCTGTGGTCATGATCCTATAGAGACTAGAATGAGAAACCTGTCATAGTGAGGGCAATAAAAGCACAGACTAAAAAGGTGGCCCAGTCATCACAGCATTCAGCCGATGCCTGTCCATGGCAAGCAGGAGGAAGACAGTCCGAGAAGAGGGAAAACAATGAAATAAAGCTGTTCAGTGTAGGAGGCAGTGGGGTCAAAGAATGAGTGGCCCAACCAATATCCAGTTTTTTGTAAAACTCCCTCATTTCAAGGGAGAGATCAGTAGAAGGAGAATGAAGTAGCTTTGTAAGTGTTTAAAGGACAGCACGGGAGGAAGCAGGACAGACTAAATTTTGAAAATGTAACAAGTTTGCAGTGGAAGGCTGATATTGTGGGTTCAGTAAAAGTCAGAGGTGATTAGGGCTGATGATTTGGAACAGTTTCAGCCAAATGCATTTCCAGCAAAGTATGTTTTCTTAACTGGAGTCAAACATTTCATATCAGAATAAAAAAAAAATCTAGTGAAATTTCCCAGGGAAAGTTTGGTCAGAAAGTGTGAAAAAGATTAAGAGAGAGAATGCATAGACATATTCTACTTCATTCTGGTTCAGAAGAAAACAAGTTTTTTTAGTCTCAAAATACCTATGACCATGCCTTTGCCTACTTATATTTTAAAAATGAACAGGGATCAGCAAGGTGGGATTCTGAAAGGGTTTCAAGGTGAAGACAACAAGTTGTTTTTGTTTAATATAGAAGAGACATGGAATTGTTCAAAGAGAGGAGAGCTATGGTCAAAACAATAGGAC
This sequence comes from Burhinus oedicnemus, assembly GCA_008921705.1. Taxonomy (NCBI): domain Eukaryota; kingdom Metazoa; phylum Chordata; class Aves; order Charadriiformes; family Burhinidae; genus Burhinus; species Burhinus oedicnemus. Next base: position 665,008 of record VFFE01008092.1, read on the forward strand.
GGAGAGAGCTTTGTAGCAATGCTCAGGATGGCAACGGGAAGGGAAAGATGTCAGGGCAAAAGAGGAAACTGTTGAGGCAATTGCAGAGTAAAAGTTATGTACATTAAAATATACCCAGCAGAACACTCTGTAGATTTAAAATATGCACCACAACTAGTACAGCAATGTATGGTAAAATATACATGAAATCCTCTCAGTAGTAAACCCTATTATGTATTACTGGTTTAAGTACTGCTGTTAAAATCCTTGTTTTTCAAGCAAAAGAAGGACAACAGGAATAAACAGATAACAGATTAAGAAGAATAAAGTATTGTGACTATTCTTGCATTTTTCTCTCATCACACTGTATTTATTTTGATGAGCTGTCGGGGTTCATCAAATTCTTGAAGCCCATACTCAGGCTAGATGGCCACTTGTGCAGACGGGAATTGTGATGACAATGTGCTGCGATTCTGTACTATTCTGCTGTGCTTTGAGTGGCAGGAGAGGAGTGAGTTTTCCCCAACTATGTGTCATCTTCCACTTCAGAAATAATGAGAAGTTGCCCCCAGTCTTCTGAAGGCAGAGGGTCTGCTTCCTTATCAGATGACTTTAGGCCCACATTCTCCAAATATTTTTGCCTCTATCTCATCCAGATTCTCTGAAGAAAAATGTCTGCTCATGACAAGTTGGCAAGACAAAATAAAGAGCATAAAGTTGTTTGGATATTAACACACTGTTGCTCCCCATATTTGACTTACGCGATCTCTTCTTCTGAAGTTACCAGTGCCTTAGGCTGCTCCAGGAAATACTAAAGGAGAATTTTGGTCTGAGCAAAGACAAATTATGTGATTGGAATTACCAACATTTCCCAGTGAGCACTCTGAGAAAAATGACTGGAATACTGTTTCAATATTATGAAATTACCGAAATATGCTCCTTTTATTTAGCTTATTTCACATTCTGACTATTTAAGGATCTCAGTATTAAACTGAAGAGTCCCAGTTGGTTAGTCTCATTTTCTTGTATGAGATTACCTTCATATCTATAGCTGAATAAATGCTTCCATATCTTCCAGGATGCTTAAGGCAGTCAGAGGCTGCAACAGGTAAACCCTTTATACATCAGATATTTCCATGACACTAATGAAGGTGAGTAAGATAATATTCAACAATGAAACAAGAAAAAAAGTAAAGGGCTGGAGTGTAAAACTGATGTATAAAGACCATATCGAGCCTTTTCTTCATCAAGGCTTAGCAGTTTTCTAAGACTTAAAGCTATGATACAATTAATTACTCTTCTGCATTTACATCTAAAGTCAGCTTTTTGAAGTGTTTATACCTGCAGTCTACTCTCTAGATATCATCTGAAATTTTACAATTTTCATTTGTTAAGCTGTTCTGTGCCATTTTTTTCAGAAGAGGATTTTGCCTTCACGTATCTAAAACAGAAACCTGAAGTGTGAATCAAAGACCTGGGGCAGGAAAATTGTGTAGCATGAGACAGACGTTTTATTTTAAGTCTCTGTATTTCCCGCTTGCCTTGCAGGAAAGGTTTGCCTCTTTCATGGCCTGTAATAACAACAGCTTACTCCGTTATCTAAATGTAGATATCCAGAATTTGATTTCTGTAGAAATCCATTTCACTTATTTACTCCATCTATTCATTGTGCTCTTTCAAAAGCTACAGTCAGGAGATAAGGCAACTCAGTTAAAAGTTAGGTTTTATTCTCAGTTAGTTATCAATCCGCTGACAAAAAAAGAGTCTCATTCCAGGGTGGAGTCCCTTCTTGCAGTAGTCTCAGAGCACTGACTCCAGGGCTGCTTTTTATAGCTAGAGACATCATTTAGGATGGAGTTCTTCGTAGAAACAAGACTTCCAATATTAAATTTTGGGGAACATTTGTTTTTACCACATTATTTTAATCCTGCCTGAAAACACCATTAGTGTAGGGATAGTATTGTCTGTGTGCGCTACATAAATGAAAAAAAAAAAAAGACAAGATGAAACAAAAGAGAAAATGTCAATGAGCAGACTGGGGAGTGTATCTGTCAAATAATGATGACAAAGTTATGTAAAAAGCCTAATCACAGTTCAAGTTTTGTCTTAATTGTTTTATGGCCTAGGATGGTCCTGGATCTGTGGAAATCTCCTCTGAAGAGTAAGAAACAGTGTGTAAAAATGGAAAGGAAAAAAATGAATGGGACAGTTCCATCTATGACAGTAAAGGACATCTCTGGAAAACACAGCTCCACAGCTAGTCCGGGAAAAGTTAGTATGCTTCTGCTCAGTAAGAAGCCCTGGTGTCACCTCAAAGACAGAGATTTTGAGCTAGACTGAATGAGGAGGAAGAGTAAGGATATCAAGAGAGTGACATGATCAAATCCAGGCTTATGATTTTGCGAAGGATTTTGCAACAGATAAAGGGTGACAGGATAGCACCTGCCAAGAGCAGAGCTGGCCAAAATAGGTTTAATCATTACTGAATTTTTGTTGAAATGAGTGTCTAAAACAAAAGATAAACAGAAATATAGCAAAAAGAAATAATTCTGATTAGGCATGTTTTCACAGTATTTTCAGTTGGTACTTTTATTAATTTTCCCATTGACAGTGTTATAAAACTACTAATAAAATCTGCCTTTATTGGAAACCTGTCCTTCAGCACTGAAAAGGGCCGACAATTATGTTGACCATTGTTTTAACTGCTAATATTTTATTACTTGAAAAAAGCAGAGTAAAGTCCATTTCTAATCTGAAAATTAGAGAAAAATATCAACATTTGAAATGACTGTCAGATTTCAAAATACACGTGGATGATTCATCCCAGTTCAGAAAGGTGTCCAAGAGAAGAAACTGTGCTGGGAAGTTCAACTACCAGGGACCTAGCTTGCCCTCTGGAAGTAACTTTTTGGGCTGTTTAGACTGGGAATTTAAGGTGAATTGGTTTCTGAGCCGCATCAGTAACAGGACTTTTAGACACCAAGTAAAGGTCAAAGTCAAAAATAATACTCAGAGTGTTGACCTCAGCAACAGAAATGACATTGCTGTTGTTCCTAAGATCGAGAAAAGAAAATAGGGAAGATATTGTGGATGACTCGGTGCTTTAGAATGGGATTCCCTAGAGAATAAAGCTAGTTGAAAAACAGTGGATACATTACTTATGTAGTCACCAGCATTTTTCAGGCGTGATGATCTGGACACTTTTCTAACAACTACATATATTTAGATACATAAATATAGTGCAGGGAAAGATGGATCAAGAGCTGATCTTTGTGAGATTCCCCTTGACTCTTGCATCAGGAAGGAAGAAACATTTACAAGGAGGGAGACTAGCCAGGAGAGGGCAGAATCATAAAAGCTAAGGGGGAGAAGATTGGAGGGTGAAGATGATGGTCAACAGTGCAAACCACAGGAAAACGAGGAAGGGATTTGGATTTCCGGCTTCGTGCAGGATGAGATTCACGAAGTGCTCAAACAGAAAGGGAACAAGGCAGTATCTAGGACAGATGAGCAGGGAGGAAGTCCCAGTAGCAACTGGAGCTTGCACATCCACTCAGCTGACAGATGATACAGATTAATGGGACTTTGTCGACCTACTTTCTTAATCTTGGTAAATGTAAGACTTCAGCATAGTGGCTTTTTTTGAAACAGGATGCAATTTAAGGCAAGAATGTTCCCTCAAAAGTAAATAAACATGAAACGGATGGGATGTTATGTTCTATTAACACTAATCACAGCCTCTTCTGATTGTTGAATTTTCTGAACACCAGAGTCCTGGCAGGGCTGTTACCGCTCTCTCCCTCTTTTTCTTTTTTGGCTCAATGAGATTGAAAATCTATTATACTTATTGTACATCATTCATGGAGAAATATACTTCTTCAAGCCTTGTATATCTTCAGTATCTTGAAGGTAATTTGAATATGCATGAGGCCTATTACATGAGTGTTACTGTTGTCTTTTTTAGTTGACTGATTTTATTTTATCATAAGTACACACAATTGAAATGATGCCCGTTTAGTCAGTATGGCTTTAGCCTGATGTACTGTTATCTTTAATTTATCAAAAGTCCCACCTGACTTAAAAAACACAGATACAAGTAGCCCTTGCCTTTCTTCAAAATGATCATTGCATTTATTTCCAGCCCCTGAGATTTTACATTTGAAAACAGGCAGAGTGTATATGAAAAGGCATACAGAATTCATATGTTTGAGACAACAAATGCTAGTGGAAAATAAATTCCCTTTGTCTGCTTGATCAAAGGATGAGACTGTCTCTATTTATGTAGGCAACATTTCCTCAGCTGCTCCTGTTGTGCTCTGCTCCCTGACATTATGACAGTTGAAGGAAGATCTCCCCTCCCTGTTTAATTGTTTAGGAAAGTATTTGCAGGTATAAGTACATTTTGGTCCTCCCTTGATACCACTAAAGAACGTTTTCAATGACTGAATTGAGTATGAACTAGGCAGGCCAAAGCCTTGTAGAAATCTGTCTTTGTGATGTGAGTACCATAAGAAACAGAGCACTAGAATCTTTTCTGGTTTAGCTGTAAGCAAATCATTATTTGTGCATAGCCTAACATCTCATGCAGTAGTTATGAAAGTCTTTTCTCCTATGCTTATGTAGCTCAGCAAATGACATATAGCAGTTTGAAAACACAGCTAATATTTAAATAATATGGATTAACATATAGCACAATGGAACTGGACTGAAATTCTGCGCAGACAATGAATCTACTTGTTTGTTTTATGTAGCTAGACCCAAAACTCAGCATGCTGAGTTACAAGTTCATTTTAATAGCCAGTAGATGGAGCTTGACACCTCTTGGCAAGATTCACTCACTTTAGTATAACATGTGAATTCTTACTTGAAACAGCAAAGTAACCTTTACTTCCTTTCCTTTTGGCTTAATTTGTTGTTGTGGATAAGATTTGCAATGAAAAAATAATGTGAAAACATTACTTACCTGTTGAAAGGCAGATTCAGATACTATGACTGTGTAGAAAGACAGTGGGGAAGCTTATTAATGCTACTTTAGAAGTATCTTGCCTCTGAATTGTTCTGGACTATGTATACTTTGGCATAACTTTTCACAGAGAGTCAACAAAAGCCTGTGTGAAACTGAGGGCAGTAGGACTTAGTGTGGGGCTAAAGAAGGCATGCTCTGAAAAGCTTTGGTGCTTAAGGATAGAGTTAAGCAAGGTCTTGCATGCTTTACTGAATCTTGGCCTTGGTTCTCTTAATTTCTTACGGACAAACAGTAAATGTCATATGAATGTTTTCTGGCTTGTTAGTCCCTAGATTTTAAATAAATCCTAATCAGAAGGGTTGTCTGTCTGAGGGCTGCCTGTCTTATTTTCTTGTCCTCAGGGAGACTTTACAAAATTTGTATCTGCAAACAAAAAATACACTCATTCCCCTTCCAGAATTAGTAAGATATTGCGTAGGGTCTCCCACCTTGGTGTTACAAGTATGGCAAACTCTTTATTTTCAGTATTACTGGTATTTTTTCCCTATTGAATGGATACTTCTTGCTGTTCCCTAGGTAGATGATACTCTTCTTCACAAAGGAGTAACTTAGAAGTGTTTGGTCCTCTGGACAGCAAGAGACCAATTCCAATTGATGTGGCTAGGCAGTTACAGCATTTGGGATGTCTCTTGCTCCTGAGGCTCTGCTACAACCTTCCCATCCGGGTGGCTTTCCCCACTGAGGAGTTTGCAAGCAGCCTCATGGAAGCATCAGTTGTCCCCACACAGGCCACGGCTAAATAACTTGTAAGTTCTTTGATATGGAGATAAGCAGCTTGTGCCAAATGAATCTTTAGCAAATCAGTCTGTAAGTTATGCTGCAGGAAAAAAGCGGCTAGTGAAAAATGATCAAACACCCGAGAAAAACTCACAACACTAAATGTTTAGAAATGGAAAATTATTAAGTAGCCTCCTTTCAGGACCTGCTATTGAGCATTCTCAGATGAAAACAACAATGCCATAGGTTATCCCTTTTTCAGTTATCAAACCACAGATATTCATCTTGAGTAACATGGGCAGGGGACTAATGCCAGACCTAGAAATCCTCAAGAAAACATGCATAAGAAATTATGAGAACTGAAGGTTACTGTGGGAAGCTGTATTTCATCTTTAACTACAGCAAATGCCATTGCAATTACAGTAATAGCAACAGAAACAGAGCTGAACCAGAAAAATGACAGATGATCGGCAGTAGGAGGGGGTGTCCGCATTCAGGATGAGTCACAGTGAGTTTGCAGATAAAATGCAGTAAAATAGTTTGGCCAGGACAGTGTGAACAGACACTAGGAGAGATAAAGTCAAGTGATTCTTTGAAGGTGGTCTGATCTTTAAATATGCTGCAGATTAGAGAGGTTGTGAGAGGACTGAGGCCTTGCTGAGTAGGGGCTGGATCATTATTCCTAACCTTCTCTCAGCATGAGGAAATGAAGGAGTTGTGTTCCTACAGATAAAGTAGCAGTGCTGCCCTGGCCCTTCTGCCAAGGCTATGCAGTCTTGCCTGGTGTCAATCATCTCCAGCGATAGCGCGGTGTTACACAGGAACAATTCTGACCTCAAACAATCTGACTGCAGGAGGACATAGTTCATTGAACTGAAAAGATTTTAAAAAATTATTTTAAGTAAACTTCTGTGAATAAGGAGAAAACAATATGAAGAAATTCCAGCTATTAAAGTTCATTCTAGTGATCTTGCATAGGGTACTCAGCAAGTGGCGCCAGCGGGTGTCCTTGATACAGTTCTCTGCTTCATTTGTAAGCAACTCCGCTCTTCCTCTTGCCTTGTCCTTCTCATTTGGAAAGTTCATTTTGGATGAAGCTATCTCCTTTACCACTTTCCAAAATCTTCAGAGAGTTAATGGTCCAGGCAAATATTCAGAAGCACATCTTTTTGAACAAAGCAATAAGAAATCAATGTGACTAATCGCTCATTCAGATAGCTTCAGTGACATTGGATCATGGCCTTGCTCAGAAAACACATTATCCCATTGTTGGTTTTGTTATCTTTTTATGTTTAAGCACTCTCTATTTTCTGTTGCTCACCTACTCTATGCTATTATGTATCCTTTAATCTGGTGATGGCAGACTATATGTTCTCTGGCAATGAGTTTGTTATTTCTTTTCTGAAGCAGTTAGGACGTCTTCAGGCTCTGGAGCAAAAGTAAATGCTGACTACTTCTTTTGATATGGAGGAATGTTACAACATAATCCATTACCAGTTGATTAGAGGAGCAGAAATAAACCTTGAGCATGAAGCTGTAGTTCCCTGCTCAAATGACACTGAACCTATTTATAGAAACAGAGTAGGCAGAAAGTAGATGAGGAACCAAAACATTAAGGAAATAATTTTCTCAGTCACTACCAGGCAATGACAGAATTATCTTACTAGTATTTAGCTTTTGATATTAGAGAGCAGAAAGTGTGTGAAGGGCTCTGGGACAGCCGCATCAGAATCCCTGCGCTCCCGAGTAGGAGCGGCACATTGCTTGGTGGCGAGGGGAAGCAACTGTGGAAAGGCTGAATGGTCTGAGGTGGACAAACATCTGAACAGAATGTGCAGTGTCTGGGTTTCCAGGGAAGTGACTGAAATTAATGACATCCTTCATGATATTTTTAGACATTCTCTAACCCCTTACTCTTGAAGACCGAATTATGAGTATAGTAGAAATGATCATGATGGGAGAGTGCCAACAATCAAATCTGGCAGACACAAAACTTGGGAACATTGAAATGTTGATGGATGGGGCAAGATTTTAAAATATTTGAAATTTTTGGATGAATGTATTGAAAGTCTGACACACCAAAGTGTTAGCAAATGATTTTATTTACTGGCTCTATGCAAATGATACAATTGCATAAAATACTATCCTTGAAACAGACAAGAGGCCCACTTCTACTATAGTCACAGACTTGCAGAACAGAAATGATACAGAAGTTGATGGATTTATACCAAAGATGAATTGGAGTGGAGAATATTTTGCACAAAAATTTACATTTAAGTCTCAGACTGACTGGGATTTGTAGTAAATTCCATCAAATGCTTTATCAGGAGAGGTCATGAGACATATAAAAGATTATGATACCACACAACTCTGAGTCAGTTTTCTGGGAAAATTAAAGGATAAAACAGCAAGAAAATCTGACATTTGAATACAGACCTGTTTAAGGTCACATGACATAAACTTCTGTTTTCCATGAAGTAAAGCATATCTGCATTATTACATATTGCCAGAGCCTTGGTAGAGGCTGCCAAGACATCCCACAGGCTGTAAACGCTGCATATAACTACAAGGTCTTTAATAACGAAGATAAAACTGGCTGGCTGTGGTCTAGCTTTGCAGGCTACACGCTGCTTCACACCCCGCGTGTTGATCATTGAAAAGGGGAGAAAGAATTCAACCATTCCCTTGCCTTACTCTCTGACTGGCGATAAGTCCAGCTTAAACAAGTCTTTCTCTGGAGACTCTCACTCCAGGACTTCAACACTGTGCAGTCCTACATTGATTTGGTGAACTCTTCACTTCAGCCAGGCTAAGGTCAGTGATGACTAGAAAATGAGGCAATCACCTACAGCTGAGCAGTCATTGCCAAGCTGATGGCTGCGGGCAGTGACTGCCCTCCTGGCTGCTGGAAAACATACAGCTCCTTGCTACAATGCTGTTTTTCTGGGCTTTTGCTAAGGAGAGAGTTTTGCGTGTTAGCTAAGACAATTTAGCAGGCTGAATGGGTTTTCCTAGATGATGAAAGTGTTACAATAAGAGCTTCAGCAAGACTGCTCAAGAAGTTGGCTTCTTTTCCTCTGAATCATATAAAACTCACTGTCTGAAAGGTATAACATGAGATAGGTAATTTAAAATATATTTCCTTTGATTTCAGTGGCATTATTCAGGGCTTATGTAGACTTACGTGACAACAACACGCAGCCTGGCCATAGCATCAATTTCACACAGTTAAATAGGAGTCAGCCTTTCTTAGGAATCCTTGCTTGCTACAAAGCATCAAAACCCTTCTGAAACATAAGCCAGGGTCTACTGCGGAAAAAGGAGAAAAGTGAAGAGAGAAGGGGGAAAGGATCAGATTATTTATTTGAAGAAGACAAACTAATTAATTGAAAGAAAGAGCTTTAGTTCTAGAAGTACTGGAAATGTGTTAAGGACAGTTATAAAACTGAACAGGAAACTAAAGTGAGCAGAGCACAAGCACAATGAAGATGGAAAATTACGGCTGGACTGAAAATTCAAACTCTGAGATTTCACCGAGGTAGTAAATACAGGAGTAATTTGCCAAGTAAGGTCATTAAAGAAAAGGAGTTTGATGACTTGAGGGGAAGACAGAGGTTTTTTAATTGAGAGAGTGGATTTAAGGATTTAGTGGCACAGCAGGAACATGGAGAGGAGATAAACATAAAAGGCTTGTTGGACTCAGCACGCTTTTCCTGTTCAGCAATGCGTGCGCCTGTTTAACTCCTGTCTCTGATTTGTTGTTCTAAACATAGACAAGTAAAGGCCAGAAGAGGACAGTACAGTCAGGTAGGAGAACCACAGCCAAATGAGCTGTCACTGTAAACCCACTGAAATTTAGAGAAAAGAACAAGTTGCATCAGAGAGGAATTTGAACTGATTTGTCATTTTGCTGGAGTTGGGTAGCACTTTCTCCAGATTGAGGGATAAGCCTCTGAAAAATGCCAATAGTTAAAACCTGTCACAGTCTGGTGAGTTTCTTTCCAAGACCGGGGGACAGGGAAGGAGGTCTTTTTTCCCCCTTCCTTCAGCAGTTCTTAAAAACATTTACACAGCTTTTATTGAGTGATTCCAATGGGTTACGGACAGAGTGAGAGATACTCAGGCAGATAATTACATTCTTCATAAACTCATTATTTGAAAGTTAGGGGGAGGTGGAAGGCAGATAACAGCAACGGCCACATCCCGTAACAGATAGGAGAGGAAAAGGGCAGTGACTATGTGGTGGAATTTGGCAGAATAAACCCTGTAAGCCCGTTGCACAGGAACATGCTGAGTAGTTATTTAGCACCAAGAACAAAGCCTTGAAGACTATCCCAGCACCTGCCTGTGCTGCAATGGAAGGCGAAGAGTCCAAGAGGTGTAAATGCTGTGGGGCAGCCAGGAGTGGCAGGAAAAGTGGAGGGGGAGCTGCTGGACCAGTCAGTTGGGACTAGCCTGGATTTTAAAAGTATCACAGGCTTTGAACTCTGCAGATTCCTACAGGCAGCAAACTCAAAGGGATCATGCAGTGGTGATCATGATGAACTATGACACACTGTGGAAACAGAGGCTTAAAGTAAAGGGGAAAAGAGAGAAAGAGAACAGAGGACGTTTCTTCTTTTTTATTTATTTATTTTTATTTTTAAAGGGAAACACTTGTGTGCAGTGGTTCCCTAGTGAAAGGGAAACTTGGAGGGTCTAGACTTCACCCGCACTACCTGAGAAGGCAATTGATATTGTCCCAAAACTACAAATTCAACCTGTTTCAGTTATTATCAGTCACTTCACAGTGACTGCTGCACTAGAGAACAATAGTCTCTAAGCAAGCCATGAAGAGTCAGCCATTTCCATACAGCCCTGTGGCCAGAAGCTGATGTTTGACAATAACTTTTGCTCAAATTGTTTTCTGCTTCACAAAACTTCTCTTTTTTTTTCCCCCAGAGAGAAAACAGTCATATCTTCTGGTCTCCCTACAAGTCTTCTTTCTTCAGCTTTCTTGGCTGGACTCCAGACCAGTGCCAATTTTTCAGTTTCTAATTTTTTTATTTCATTCTTTTTTGGAAGTAGCTACAACATTCAGTACTGATCACCTTGAGCCATGCCAGAGTGTTTCCCTATGACCTCTTTTGCACTTGTCCTGTTATCCATTCTATGGCCAACTAGTTGTTTTGTGCCGATGAAGCTGTAAAAAGTGCAAATATTCTATGAGATACCGAATTTCAAACTTGTCTTTTAGTTTTACCCTCGTGGATTGGAATCTTGGGACAGCAGACCAGGGGTTGCATTAGGCTGCTTCTTTTCCGTGTTAAAGCTGTCACTATCAAGACTTAGCAAATAAGACTTGAAGCTCTGTCATCTCCCCTCCAGCTTATTGGTGAAATCTGCCATGCAGAGCTGTCTTTTCCCAGATCTCCCTCCTACCTACTTTCTCATCCATCCCTAATACTATGGTAACAGTCATCATAATTTCTTGCTGTTCTCAGTGTCTTATTCAGACTCCTGCTTGGATTTCTCAGCCCTCACAAATCAATTTTACATCTCTGTCTCTCCCTCAAAAGACCAATAAATCTACTATTTCGTGCATTCTGGCTCTCATTTCTCCTCATGAGCTTTCTTGCTATTTTCGCTCCATTTTGTACTTCTCATCAAACCTGTTCCCATTCTGTTCTCCTTTTTGTCAACATGCCTTTCTTCCAGGTTTCCCTCTTTATTCTTTGCTCTTCCAGTAGAGCTTTCAATGATAATCCCACCGAAACACCTTAATCAAAGCCCACTGAAGACTCTGGGAAGACTTTACTGGACTTTGCATCAGGCACTAAACATGGTAGTCCCTGTGGCTGCCTTGCATTGTAGTCTGCAGGATAGAAGATTTAGTGAATCCAACTTAGTTTGCTTCCTGGAAACTAAATTTTTGGTATGTTTAAAGTACACCAGCTATTTTATTCGATGTAACTGGATGTATTTGTAAATTTAATCTGAAAAGGAATAAATCTTGGATAATCTTCAAACCCAGAGATTGTCTAAATAAGGAAAGGATTGAAAAGAAAGGAAAACACCAGGAAAGTAATGGATTGAGAGCTTCCTGGAGACAAGAAGCAGGTATAGCCAAATGCTAGAGTCGAGGATTATTTAAAATTCCTTTGACCAGTGTACTTCTTTGTGAAATGGATCAAATACTGTTTCTATTAGATGACAGGGGTTCATTTCCTTTCCTTAGATAAACACTTTAAGGTGCCAGACTCCTCTGTGAGATGATAAATGACTTCCTAGACGTCATCATAAAGGAAGTTGTTCCTTATAACTGTTCTAAATCTGTTACATATCAAATTTCCTGTGCATGGCTGCCACTTTGCAATGCTTTCCAAACTGTATTTCACAAATTCTCGGTGTGTCCTGTAACATCAAGACACTCACTTTCCAGCTCCATCTTTGGCATTGCTCTCAAAACTCAGGAGGTTGTGGATTGGATTTGTAAGTTAGTATAACACATCCTACCTACCTTGAATTACAAAAAATACACAATTTGGATGAGTGATTTATGAATTTACAATTACAGATGGGACTGTTCTATTTCAGTTTAGCTTGGTGAAGCTGAGAACAGCTGAAATCTGCTTATTTCAGTGATAGGAAATTCAAGAAGAGGGTTATTGCCCTCTTTGTTTTGGAAAATTTGGATTGTGGTTTATATATCATACTGGAAATAACAATAGAATCTGAGATGCTGCTTGTACTCATGTACTTTCAGATTGCCTGATAGGGCAGTAAATATCATGCCAGGCCTTCTGGGTCTTCACCCATTTCCTTTGCAAATAAATTGTTAAAATAAGGCGCTCTCTCTTTTTATGGCATTTGACATTTGAGAAATGTTCATTGTCAGAGCATTTATTGCAGTCTAATTAGTCCACACGTTATCAAATTCATTTCTTCATTGTCATAAAAGAAAGTTGCAGAGTCATAGAAAAGTAGAGAAGTTTTTGCAAGATCGCAGACTTCTTCCTTGTGTGGCAATTGCATAAACAGAAGGCAAAATACCTGATGTCTGCCTCTGTGGCTTTTCATCACCAGATATTCTTTAGGCTGAGATTTGAGGCATGTGTCTCTGAGAACAGCTATTTTTAATTAAATAGTTTTTATGAATTCCTAGTCTTGAGATACATGAGGGACACTTGCTTCGTTTGCGCCCCAGCCTGGTTTTTCCTGTCATTGAAGCTGTGTGCCTGACAATGTTCTTCGGTGTCCCTTGGGCCGAGTTCCAGGTGGGCTTCAGGAGTCTTAAATTTCCTTCACCAAAAAGTCCTTTAAGAAGAGCACATTCGTCAAGCATTTCCATGTCACCTTCTCTTTCACCTAGCAAATTATTCCGGTTTTCATACAGTCCTGCTCTTGGTCTGATTCTGTAATACCATCATTAAACAACACAGATTTTTAGAACAGCTTTCTGGATTGATGTGTTCACATACAATTAATTCAAACCACTAAGAGATAAGCATGGAGCTCCTGAGGCACAGGAGCAATCCCATCAAAGGCAGAAACTGTAATTACTTGATTTGCATAAATGTTGGGAAAATGTTACAGAGGAGCATGGCTGGAACAGAAAGAAATGTGTGTGGGATGGATAAAGGAATGGTAAAAAAACCACAAGTCCTTGATATACATATTTGTATTATTACTTTTGTTTTAGCTTTAAAGCTTTTTGGGACTTGGTCACTCTACTGCTTTGCCTTTCAGTGACAAATCTGAAGGTCTTAGAAAATAATAGTTTAAGTTATTCCAGGCTGGTGTTTATTAAGCAACCTTTCAAACACTAAATATACTAAAGCCCAGTCTGGTTTGGCCAGGAAAAGTTGAGCAAAGTAAAATGTGAGTTAGCACCAGAAAAAATCTAGCAGTAATGTGATCTACCCCAGGCTATTACAATGTCATTAAACAGGAGGGCTGAAAAACACCACTCTGAATTAAAATAGTACAATCCAAGCACTTTTTTTTGCACTGTAGAGTTCATATTATTTTAATGTAGGATACCTAGTTTGGATATATGCAGGTATTCAGTGTAGCTCTGTTTAGATTCTCCAGCATTTTAAAGTGCACTCAGAAGCTGCTCCTCGGATTCTAGAGTGATTGCCCTCATTTCCAAAGGCAATGAATAGAGAAGAAATAATAAGGAAAGCCATATTTAAGCCTCTTGTATTGCTGTACCTGGCAGCACCGGGAGTCATATCTTCCTTTTCTTTTACTTCCTTTCACTCAAGACTGCACACCAAAATTTCAAAAGCTAACAAGTATATGACCTTATTAAAAAAAAAAAAAAAAGAAAAGAAATGCAGCCTTTTTGCCAATAATACTGTTCTGATGTTGGGCACGGTGCTGGGCATTTGGATAGCTGAATGTTTGATCTGAGCAGGGGTTGTGCGGCCACAGCTACTGCTTGTAAGATACATGCAGAAGTGCCCTTCCCAGCAATGTCAGTGGGGAGGTAACAGCCCCTACTTCATCTCCAGCCCAATACAGATAAAACAAGCTCCTGCACTTTCATATACCTTCCAGCTTGAGAAGAAGATGCATTTATTTTCTACATATATTATTTCACTAAAGGCAACACCACAGAGGAAAAGACGAAAGCATGATTCATATTCTGAAGAGTGTTATCAACCTTCTCATCTACTAGTGAACTCGTTTTGAGAAGCAAATTGCAAGGGGACCCTACATAAATGCTAACCTGTCTATTAGCAGAATAGGCTCTTTAGTTGTTTCAGCGACCAGTTTCCTTAGCAGAAGAAAGAAAATGATTGCCACAGTTATGCCCAGTTCATGTGGAAAATGAGCAGCTCCAAGAAAGATTTCTTCAGTGGGAAATCAATTCCCTGGAAAAATTCATAGGCTCAGTTTGTGTGGACTGTTTATGACACTAACTTAGCAAAGTTGTCCCTTCAAATCCATCATTTTATTAGAGAGAATAAAATATCCATGGCTCAGTATCAGATGATATAACTACAGGGGACAGCATTTTCTAGTGAGTTTGCAATTTCTTTTCCCCTGCAATGTCTCTAACACTGCCAGGACATTCCCAGTGCTCTCCTTCCTCAGCTGGCTGCAGGGCATCCAGGATAAAGGTCCAAGTTCTGAAATCAGATGACTGTGGCACTGCATTTTCTTTTTTTTTCTTTAAAAAAAGCAGTTTTGGACAGAATACAGGTATCTGACCTGAGTGTAATGGTATCTGTCAGAGTGTGGGGAAAGCCTAAACCAATGCTTCAATCATCTGAATAGACTGGCAGCTCTAAGACCCACTTTCTTGTGGAATCATCACCCAGATTATCAAAGATCAGAAGACAGTTCTGGTGACATGCAATGTTTGTAATGATTTTACTGGAGCTAATAATTAGCATTTATTTATTTTCCTTAATCTGTCAGCCTTCATTGATATGATTAGTATTGTTCTTGAACTCTTGTCCTCCTTTAGCTTTTACCAGTGAAAAATTCTTTTTTGTTCTATTCCTCCTACTGTACCTCCAATCAATCTCTCAGCATGTCCCTAAGAAGATTCTATTTCCCACTCTCCAGCTTTGTGGGGCTGCCACTGGCTTTGTTCTGGATACCGTAGACATCCTCAACATCAATTTGTTGTCCTTATTTTTCACATCACTTCCAAAGCCTAAAAACGTCAAGGTGTCTGAGAGCTGGGATCAGAACCTGATGACTGATACTGGCCCTCTATTTCTCCGTTATCACCCTGAATGGCCAATATTTTACCATTGTCTTTTCTTTTATATTAAGATCACAAGCACCCTGTCAGAGGCGAGCTTTCTGGACTGTGTGGCACAACGGACTGGGGTAGAAGAGTGACTTCTTACCACTGCATCTCCCAATATGGGAAAGTGTTAGATAAGTACATTGTCTTACACTATAATATGCCCAGGGTTCCAAATTATTTACATTTATTTGCATGTTTATAACATCTAGTAACCCCCATCAAAGATTCCTCTAATGACGAATTGTAGCCCAGGGCTCTGAGTACAGAAAACGCAGAAAACGCCTTTCCCCAAGAAGCTGTGAAAGAAAACTATCCCTAATGTGACCTCGCTTGTGAGACTGGATGTATTCCAGCATAGGGGAGACCTTTGAATCTAAAATGTATATAAACAGAAGTACACAAATCCAGTAGCAATACAGATCTTAAAAAACGTCAGGACATTGTCTTTACAAGAATAGTTCAAGAGCAGGACAGTTTATCATGGCTGCTCTGCCTAATATGGGAAGCAATGAGCAACAGCAGCACTTGGTAGGAGGCAACACGACTTGCTGGAGCCTTGGTTTGTGTGATAGAGCACCACATATGCTGACACCCATGGGGCCAACTAAGAGACTGCCTCTTAATGCATCTGATCTGATAGAGGTTGTTTGCAAATATATTTAATTTTCAGTGTGGGAGATATTGTCTCTTATTTATGATAGTGAAAACTCCTCTGGCATTAAGGGGAAGCACCACTGCGTCTGCCCTGAAAGGCATCAAGGTATCTCTCCATGCCTTGAGAGGCATTAAATATAAACATCTGCTGACATGTCTGCTGCCATGAGAAATTCAACCGGGCTTGTACCTTCAGTTCTTATGTGCCCCAAAAGAAAATCTACCTCAACCTTAAGCAATACATTTAGGCAGTACCAAACAGGATGTAAAAAATCGTAACGCTTAGAAATAAGAATAATTTCTACATTTTTAGCCAACCTTATTGATTGACAGATCTCCTGTACTGTAAAATGTATCAAAGACTTCCCATTTGAAAAACGATGTAGATAATGGGTGAATGCTAGCACTAATTGTACCTTGTTATGTTTGGGAAAACTCAAAAATGACTGAAAGAACAGCCAAGAAAAGTGAGAAATCACTACCACAATTGATTTAATGATGTGATAAGGCATATATAAAACTCTCTGCTTGCAGCTGGAAGACACCTCTCACAGTTTTGATTTGTGGCCAAAAGGTGTAAAAGATACAACAACTAAGGAAATAAAAAAGCAATGAAGAATGCAATTTATCTTCTTCATGATCATTTTCCTGAAATAAAACATCTTGTGAAACACAGAAGTACCAGGTTCAAAGCAAAAAGAAACTCTTACCTTGATTTGAATATTACTGCATGGAGAAGGAATGGGAAATGATTTTTCCATCCATGTTATGGTTGTAAATTACATAATTTAAAATAGTTTGATTAAAATCATATAATGAAAAATAAAAACAGTTACAAAATTGGAGCACCAGGGACTAAACCCCAAGAATATTAACAGAAATTGATTTATTCATTTCCCCATGGCAGAGATGAATGACCCCTGGAATTCTAGCTGTACTTTTTGCCTGTTCAGCTTCACTGTTTTCAATGTTCACAGTTAGTTTTATTAAAAAAAGACCCAAACTCCAAACTTTTTGCTTATCCAGATGGCATTGTTCTATCCTAGTTTTGTGGAGAGTGCCCTTTTGATAGAATATTCTTTTTAATCTCTACACTTTTTAACTTATTTCCCACAAACAGAGAAGAAATCATAGCACTCCTGGAAATAATTTTGTGATATTAATTTTCTGCCACATGAACAATCATGTCTAATATGTTTTTATGCATCTTCTTTTGCTTCTTTTTACACCAGACACTAGAATCTCACAGTAGGCTCTGTCACTATGCCAGGAAAAGCAGTTATAACATTTTAAACTCGTTTTCTAGTTTGTTGCCACTGTGATTTTTTTCTTTATTTTCACTCTAGTTTATGCATTGTTGGAACATCATTTTGTCTGTAGCTGTTATTGGACATACACACATGCACAGCTGCTGTCCTTTTCACAAACATGGGCAGAAACCTGGACTTCTGCTTGTTGGTCACCTTGGCTTGACTGCTACAGTTGCCTGATGTCTACGTCTGTTACTGGAATATAATATAATGTCAGGCTATCAGGTTGGTAGACCAGCTGTCATCAGGCTTGCTTGACAATACTCCCGAAGATATTTTCCAGGTCTTCTTTCCATAAGAACAGAATTTAGAAGGATGGGTAAATCACATTATCCTCTGCTGCAAAATGGGTTCAAAATGTTTTTTTTAAGCCTCTGAGTCCAGAGTAAGGGCTGCAAGAAGATGACAAGAGCATATCAGGTGTATTTCTCGTGTCTAATAACAAACACAAGTGTGCCCAGGACTAGGTTTAGCGCTGATCGAAAGCAGCTGGGCTATCAGGTCATCATGTGCTGTAAGTGTGACAGATACTTGCCAGGGAACTGAGCCTAGACTGTGACATCTCCAGACCAAGAAGATTTTAAAAGTCCAGAGTCCATACACGAAGCTCAGTGCGTGCTCATGGAAGGAAGCTTTAAAGGGCTATTTGTGTGTCATTTGTGGAAAAAATGTTAGTGTATTTCTGCGTACACTTCTGGATACTTCAAAAGAAAGTTGAAGGTGTGTTTTTTAGAAACATTCATTATTTGACTCATTCAAGTCCTTGCCTAAAATTTCCATACTAAATGCATTTCTAGCAATTGCATCAAATATTGCATATGTCTGAAAGGATATTAAATATTAATATTGGGAAAAGGCAAACTGTTCTCTCTTCTTCCTCTTCTAAAGTCCTCCTTTGATTTACTACTTTCTGTAGTCCCGAATGTAAATAGTGTCGCAGCAAATAAGTGTTTAGTGTCTGTGAAGTTTATTCTATTGGTCTATTTAGGTTCTTAAGTCTGAGTTATAATGCATATAAATTAGTGGCCAGTGAGTGTTGTTTAATTATCTAGAAGCCTTGTCATTGACAAAGTGACCTGTGCTGGCTTTCTTGCCAGGAAGAATTGAAGTTGTTATGTTAAACCCTGGACAATTTGATGTAAATATTTACCCACCCAATAAAGAGGTGCTAAAACTAATTCAGCCTCAGGATGTTAACTCCTGGAGATCACACAAGTTCCCTTAGGAAGCCAACTTCATGTTACACAGGGAAACTTCAGATCTTGCTATAGTAAATTAACAGTTGCTCTAACAAGGTGATGATAAGGAGAAGTTTGGACTTGATCATAAGCATGCCCGAGAAAAATTATATACACACAGAGAGGGATCCACCCCTTTGTCTGTGCTCCCATATGGTGCCCATCACTGTGTGCTGTCTGACACAGTGGTTTTTTTCAGTTCTGAGAGTGAAGGTCAATGCAAAGACATAGATCTCTATGCCTACAGTCATCTAGTGCCATCTGAGATGTTCTAAAGTATCCTGCCTGGCCTCCACCTGGAGCTCCAAGAGTGTCCTGTAAGTCTTATAGCATGTGAATATCTTACCTATGCTGGGGTGGGTCAAATGGGATGAGACACATATGTGTGAGCAACTGAATCAAGACTTTATCCTCAGTAAATGAGAATCATAAATGTCTGCCCAAGGTCTGGAGTTTTGGTCACAGTTTCTGTTAAAATCAAGGTAGCAAATAGCTGGTGATTTTTGGTTTAGTGGTTTGTTTCTGTGTTCCTCCTGTGAGGGACAAACTGACACGGTACTTGATGAGATGAGTGATTTGTGGTATCCTCTTTTTCTTCCAAGACATGGATAGGGTTTGCTGCTCGGGACAGTGTCAGATTCACAGGTTTCACATTGCTGCCAGAGAGCTCAAACCACTGTCCTCTGGATGTCCATCACTTGTGATCACTGGAGTAACCAAGCTGTCTCCCATAATGAGACAGCCAGTGCTTGAGCAGCAAACTTTTGGATAGGAAAGGACTTCATGGCTTGTAAACAGTAGGACATCTATTTCTGGGCTCCCCGCCCATTCCCTCCTGACCCAGGAGTGATGAGGCTTTGCCCTTCGAAGCTGCCTGAGGCCAGTTCCCGGGCTCTGCAGCGCAGCACACAGCAGTCAAGTACTTGGAGGCCCATGAGGCTGCTGCTGGATAAGGTTCTTTGAACTTACACACCATGCGCTTGACTCCCAAGCCCACCATCTGCAACGTCCCAGGCAGCTCTGCTCCCTTCGAGGCAGAAGCCCTGCAAAGTCAGGGTCATCTGCATCCCTCAGGGGAGGGGACAGCTGCTGTATTTGGTTTCCAGCTGCTACTTTGCTCCTCTGGTCAGTGAACTCCGCAGAGATGTGGCTGCTAAGCGTGGCCTTTCCAAAAATGTTTTCCCGCAAATATAGTGTAAAAGATTCCTGATTGCTCCACGTTGTTGCCCCACTGCCACCTCCAAGTGCAGGTTTCACACTGCTGGCTCACACTGCTGAACATCACATGAAGAATAAAAGGACCACAGGGCTTGTCAGGGCTGGAGTTTCTGAAGACACATGGTATGAACAGCAGTACATCTCACGTGACATTGCCTTCTAGAGTGTTTTGGAAAGCTTTAGTGCGCTACAAGGTGTGGGTTGCCCAGACTGAGTGTGGGGGCACCCTCAGAAAAGCTGCAGAGTCCCACACAGTCAGGACTGACCCCGGCTCACTCCTCTGGGGACTCTCAGGACGTCCCACGGGCAGGACAGAACAGAGTAAAAGGCTTTCATCTCCATAGCTGTCACTGGGAAGAGCACAAGAGGACAGTGGAGAGGTAACCCTTAATGTCATTAGTCAGCAAGCAAGGACTGCCAGTGGTGTCAATCATTTTGTAGAAGACAAAGAGGGAGCAATGACTGTATCAGCAGCTCTGGGTAGGCAGGTGTGCTGTGGTCTGTGCTGCCATCAGTGCTCCCACATGGGATCATGGGGCCACACGATAATTCAGGCTGGATGGAACCCCAGGAGGTCTCCTATCCAAGCTCCTGCTCAAAACAGGGTCAAGCTATGAGGTCGGACCTGGTTGCTCAGGGCTTTATCCAGCTGGGTCTTGAAAACCTCTCTGGGCAACATGTTCATCTTCGTTTCCACCTATTATCATCCATGTTAGACAGATTAAAGCCAGTGTGGATACGTCTGTCTATGCTGAACTCACACCTTCCTTTAGAAGCACAGGCTTGTCCTGAAAGCTCTCATTTTTTCCAACAAAGAAACTGGGGAACAGAGAATCTGTTTTGCCTCCAATAAATCGCAAAACTTATCTATATATTTGCCGCCTGCTGCAAATCAAGCACCGACATTGTCAAGATTATAAGGGAAAGCATATTTTCGCTTCGCTTTTGGGAAAAAATGTAGACAGAATTAAGGCAGATCTGCTCAGCTTAAGTTGTTTCAAACTTCTTCCAAGAGAGCAATATCCTAGTTTCCAATTTCATCTTCCTAAACCAGTAATATTTGCAGAGAATTATAGCAAGTCCTTTTCTGGGATTTTTGTTAGAAGCCAGTAGTGACCTGAAAAAGAAATGACCTGACAATGAATACGTATACACATACTTGGAATGCCAGAAACTGCTTTGCATATATTTAAAAACACTCAGACAAAAAGGTTACTGGCTCTGTATACCCCAGAACTGCCACTTGCTGATCATACAAAGCAGAAGTGTCTGCTTGAATTTCAGATAAATACAACAACAAATAACAATAACGGAGCAGGGACAGATTTTTAGCCTGTTACAAAAATGTACCAATGCTATTCTTGATTTGGTTTTTGCTTGTCCTAAAGGGGAAGTGGAAGATGAAGAATGTACTCAATAGAAATTTGCTTTTAGGGGTTAATTTTGCCTCTTCATTCTTCGCGACATGAAATGCACTTTTACAAGACATCAAAATCATAAATTGACGTAACCAGAGACAAGCTAATTTATATCTCCAGAGAATCTGGCTCCGCGTGTCTCAGATTAGAGCTTCCATTCTGTGACTCTCTCTCTCTCCTTTTTCCCTTGCTGTTATCTCCCTTGCTGTCTCTTGTCGGCTGCAGAAGGGAAACCAATGGCTCCGACCACCCACAGTGCATGCTTAGCAGCTGTAAAATGTAGGTGCCAAGAATCAAAATGCTTTTTCTCCAGCAGTGGCATCTCTTGTGGCTGGTCCTTTGGTTGGCATTAGGAACCAGGTCTGATGGCAGCCAGGAAATTTCTTTTAAAATGCAGAAGGATAACATCCTTGCGATGTTCCCCTCAGTCGGAGTGTTTCCTCTGGGGAATTTGCTACTCTGGTGTATGTATAAAAAGAGGATCTTATCGGGGGCGAGGGGGGGTATGTTCTGTGTTCAAGGCCCTAATGACTCCGATTGAGCGTTCTCAGCACTTTATGGGAAAACAGCCATGGCCCACCTTGGCTTTTATGGGAGAAGAGGAATGTGAATCAAAAATTAAATTCACATAACTTTGTGGGTGGCCTTCTCTGCTATGCGGAATATCTTTGTGTATGCTCATGTCTGCCATGACTTTGAGAAAAGAGCCCTTTACTTGTATAGCAACAAACTCTTAAGTGAGAGTGTTTACGTTCCTAAGTACTATATCATATTTCCCGACTAAGTTAATGAAACAAATTAAGCAAAACTTCACACAGATTCCTGTATTCACAGAAAACTTTGCAAAATTCTTACAGATCCTGGTTATAGCGGTAGCTAAGCACGCTGAGCTTTATTTTTCATTTGCTAAAAAACATAAGCTGACTTGCCTACTCTTGACTTTTATATCTCAAGGAATGGAGGATGAGGTTATAACACTCTTTACAACTACATCCCACTTCTTTTAATTGTTCAAAATTACAGTTTTCAAAGTGACCTAATGGACTGGTCAGCTTCACGGGGACCTGACATATGTTTAAGGTTAAGAAAATGATTGATGACAGGGTACTTTGAACACAGGTTTTCCTGACTTGGGTCATTAAGCAAATGAATAATTAAATTCATTCAGTGAGAATGCTGTAAAAGCATAAATGTATAAATGCTTGCCATGCTTGATTCTTAATGTGATGTTCTCCAATGAGATATCATCAGGTCTTAGAAATACTCTGTTTATAGTCAGTGAAATGTGTACAGGAGAGCTCATTCACAGTAAATGGGGCTGCACTTCTTCATTTATGTTTTCTTTTTCTGATCAGTTTTGAAACACAAGAAGAACAATGAAGTGCACATATCTGCACTTAAAGAAAAGTGTTTTCATGAAATACAAGTGGATCCTTGAATTTCAAACTGGTTTTGCATACCCATTTAATGCAGCTTTAAACTGGTTACATATTCACTTTCAGTGCAAGGCACCATGGAAAAGATTTCATCATACATATGAACGAACGTTATTCAGGAGATACTTACACCTTTACCTAATTATCCTTCTACAGCAAATACTTTCTCCAGGAAGGGGCCTCAGGAAGTTCCTCACCCATGAAGTCCCATTGACTGTAATGGAATGGGTCATATGAGTAACCGACCCCAGAGTGTAAAGGCAGTTCAGAAACCAGCCTTTTACTATCATACTTCTTTAGTTGTTCATTTAAGAGTTTCCCATTCATACAAATTTTCTAGAGGATAGCAAATTTCAAAATTAAATCTGTATATAAATTAAGACTATGCAATAAATTGTATATCTACGCTATGAACAATATGCTATGTTATTCTTAAGTAAATCCTTAAATAAATCAGGTTTTGGATAAATTGAAATTTGGATATTTGGATATTAAAATAAGGATTTTTTCCCCTGTCAGCTCAATGATTATGCCAGCTTTCTGTTGATATTTTATTTTTTTATATATTCATGACATAATTTACTTAGTAGAAAGTTGAACCTTGCTACTTGGCTAGTCTTCCTCTAACCTCTCTAATCTTTTTCTAACAAAAAATTACAATACTGCTGAAAATGTATTGAAACCACTGATGAGTATATGACAGGAAATATCATGTCTTTTAAAAATTTTCCTCCAAATTCACCCTGCATCTGACATAAAAAGAAACAATTGGATTCTAAACTATGCATAGTTTTAAGGGCTTACTCTTAGCATCCATTTTTAGAAATACAGAACAATTCCTCCAGCTTTTTAAATAGCTGAGACTTAATGTGCCATAAAAACATACTGTAAATATTTCTGTTGCTGTAATGGTGTCTCAGTTACCACAAAGAGTTGCTAGGATATTATCTGTGTCAGGAAGTTTGTTGTGCCTTCATAAAGGAAAACCAACAGTCATTTTGATACATTATGCAAATAATATCCTGTTTTCTCAACAGATTCCTTTGGGGCAATCAAAAAAACCTCCCAGCCTCTGAGCAGTGTTCGTCTAGATTGCTGTATTCTGCTGCTAGTATACGTGCAAGTAACACTTTCATTTTTTTCTGCAATGATTACGGTAGTAAATAAACCTATGCTTAATTGAATTTAGTGCTAGAGATCATATTGCAAACATACCTATCGAAAGCATTTTCCAATTCAGAAACAGGAAAAGCATTTTAAATGTTATAAATAAATCGTATTTGTCATCCAAGTAATGTTTAGAAAAGACGCTGTTAAAGTGACATCTCTGTTTGACTGGTGATTATCGAGTATGACATATTTGACAGAGATGAGCACACACAGTGCTAAAGTTAATAATTGCAAAAGAGAAACATGGTTGCAAAACTTTTCCTGACCCCTATGTATATGACATCTTAAAAGAACCTGTGATAGAATTTAACATAATTAGAGTACTTATAATAAGAAGAGGAAGTTGTTTTCCCTTTAAGACACATAATTTCCTCTTGACTTGTCTTTGAAGTTCCCAAGGGTTTTTTTATTAGATCTGCAGCAAATCACTTTAGTCTAGCTTAACTCTAGGCAAGCCACAACTTTGCTGTGCTGCGTTTGAGCTCTGAAGAGTGACAACCAGAAAGTGAATTTTCCATAAACAGAAAATGAAGTTCCCTGAACTTATTGCCTTAGAATCCAAGTAGGTCATTATAGGAAGTTAAAAAAACCCCAACATTAGTGGTGAAACGTTCACCTGGAAATACTAGCAATATTGAAAGGCTTATAATGTCTGTTGGCATGTTCTCATATATATAAAATAAAAATTAATTGTGGATTTTGCTATTTATTTAGGTGTTATTCTAAACAATCCCTTTAATTCCTCATGCATTTCTGTTCATTAATTTGTTCTTTGTTTACAACTGTTTGAATAAGGACCGAATGAAAGTTAAGTAAAGGCCTCCAAATTATGGCTATTGTCCCTTGTTACTGAAGACAGCTGTTAGTCTTTGATTAAATGTATATGACATAACCTGTGGCCCAAACTTTAACCGAATGTACTTAATTTTTGTGGAGCTCAGCAAGCCTTTAAGTTTGTTTGTGTCAATTGTTTGCACGCCTGGGCATTGCTTGGTGTTGGCGAAGGCTCTAAGTAGCACAAGAACGTTAAGTGCAGTGTTTCTGACCCAGCTGGGCGAGGAAATGTCAATATGATGGGAAGGTCTCATGAGATCTGCATTGTGAATTCCAGGGAAAAGTTATTCAAACAAGTATGAAGTGCATGTTGCTAAATCTATTTAAGTTTGACTCATTACTAATGTGTTTTTGATGACAATTTTTGTGTAGAATCAGAAAAATGGAAAGGATGAAAGAAAGTATTTTTCTGAGATAATCAAAATGGAGCCTGTGGTAAATCTGGTTTTATCCAGCACTGGATTTAAGTTTGAGCAATAGCACAGTGGACTCATTATATTTGTCCTTTATACAAAGGGAATTATGAAGAGGAATTAGACATCATAGGGTTTTAGTGGCATACTTTTTAATTATGCAGCGGTAAGCTAGAAAAAAATTCACGACCCTATATCCAAGTATATGTCTTAAATGCTTTTCAGTTTAATGTCAGGTGTAGAAAATTATTCCCATATGTTGGTAGTATGTAACTAATATTGATTAGTGAATCGGAATTACTTGGGTTTTAAAGCCAATGCACAGGACGTGCTTCAGAAATTAAAGGAGAACATTGCAAAAGAGTTGGGATGTTCTGCCCATTCTTGAAAAACCAACTTCTCCTTGGCTTTAGTAAAATCCACAGCAGGTCCTGAAGAAAACAGCATCAGGCCTGGTGGGGTTTTGAAACTTAATCAAATAAGGATGAAGTTTGTGCCAAGTGGGTCTGTGGATGGTGCATCAAGTAGGTATAAGAGCACCTTCTCTCTGTAACACATGCTCCTTATGTTTTGAAACTTTTATCTGTTCATCTGCTGCTTGCTTCCTTCATTGCGATATCAGTTCCCAGCTGCTGATGAGATTGATGGCATCAGCCTGCGTGTTCTCCTGTGGGGCTGAGGCCAAGGCTGGGTGCACCCTAGGGTATCCAGATCATGGGGTGCCGCTCCATGGCACAGCCACCGTCCTTCTGTGCCATAAGAGAGCTTCCAGTAGCTCCGCTTGTCAGAGTGACCTAGGATGTGTTGTTAAAATAAAGTTAAGGATGAAAAAGAGGTTAATTATTATTTCATCAAAGGAAAACCACTTTAAAAGAATATTTAGGCTGGGAACTTGTGAGCACCTGGAAGTGCCAGGATTTGGCCTGACAAAGGCAGGAGCGCTCAGATATGTGTGGGCAGCTGTGCACAGCGCACCTTCAGTAAGATGACCTGATTCAATAAACTAGTGCAGCCTATAGGGAGCTTTGAAAAGGCGCAGTTTTCACTTTTTTAAAGATAAGCTTTCCCCTAAATTTGCATTATTCTATTACCATCCATGCTACAGGAGCCATTCTGAAAGATATTTCAGAATACTTACAAATAATCATGATTAAATATGATCTGAACTGTCATAGTGCCTAGAAGCAGCCCCAATTAAAAAATAAGTTTTACAGAAATGCTGGCAACTTAGGGCAAATATTTTATGCTTACAAGGACACTATGTATAACAGAAAGATAAGCTGGAAGTATTCTTTATCAGAACTGAATTTGTTTTACTTATTTCAAGAATGAGTAATATATTTCATGCATGTTTTCAGCACGTGTATCACTAGATCTATTTATGAAAAAAGTCAAAAATGAAGTATTTATTTTAAAACATGCGTAGGCATAAAGGTGGACCTGTGATGTACCCAAAGGTATACAAACATTTTTTTTTTCTATTCACATTTTCTAAAATAGTAGTGGGGTGGTAGCAGGGTGGAGTAAAATATACATACTGCTGTCTTTAAACAAAAGGATTGTATCACAGATAAGGAAATCAAATATAAAAAGAGATTTTGTATTATAATTCAGTTGGAGAAGCAGTTCACATTTGTAAAGGAGTTTGAATAATACACATGACAACAGTGTATACTCTTACTGTAGCATAGTTCACACAGCATATAACTTATTTTAGCTGAGAATATATGAAGAACTGTGATTTTCTAAGTCTGAAGGTTTTTATTAAAATAATTTAATTTGAGGAGTTTGAGAATAGAATTTATGTTGAAGGATTAAAGTGAAGCAATATGATAACATCACACTGCATATTATTTTCGGGGAGTCTAAATATTTCACCACTGTTAATTCCCACATAATATCACCCATTTCTTTTAAATAAATTGTCTATTTTTCGTTACGTAAGAAACAGAGATATAACTTGGGGGTTTTTTTCTGATTGATCTGTAATTCAGATAAAGCTTTTCTTTCTTTCTCCTTCTGTCTCCATATAAATACATATAATGAAAAATAGCTCCTACTCAATGTTGCCTAATGCAATTTACTTGCCTAGCAGACAGTGGGGTGATATTGATGCATATTATTACCGATATAGATAGAGAGAGCTGAGACATGATTTATACCTTGCTCTACAAGTAACCATGTCATGAAGAGAATCCAGATCCTTCTGGCTCCTGTTTCTGCTGTTGTACACTTCTCAACCAGCTACCTGGTTATTAGTGCCATACCAGCTTTAACGCTCAGTTTTCAGAAAGTCTTACCAAGGACTATTGGCTTAAAACACTTCCCAGCAAAACTCCTCATGCAACTCAGCAAAGAGAAACCTTTGGAGTATTTAATAAGCTAGCTGAATCTTTTCCAATAAACTTAGCCATAAGTATATTTCTTCCCCAGTTTAATTTCTTTAATATACTCCTTATGTTTTCTTCAGCTCCTTATCAAATCATCACAAGTTTAGAGGAAGGTAATATGAATTGGTTTTTAAGGAGGTTTCATACTTGGCAATGATTGAACCAAGGTCTGTGTATTTTACTTTGTGATATGAAAGGTGTCCACTCCTTTTCTAGATCATCTACAATGCAGCTGCTAAGCTAGTCCTACTCCCAACTGGTCATGCCCTGTCTTTTATTTTAAGGAAAAACTCCCCATCATCTTCAGTGAACTAAGATTAACATAAATGTAGGTATATTTCAGCTGCTTACCATTTATCTGCTCTCAACAATTACTATATACCAGCCTCTAGCCCTGTTTACCCAATATTCTCCTTCTACCAAGATGGCTCAGCACCTTTATTTTGGTTTAAAATGTGTGAAATCTTGATCCTGATGAAGCAGAGAGTAAAATCCCCCATTTTTCTAATGGCCTTATTTTTTTAAGAAAAAAAAAATCATTAGTTTCCTACTGAACGTGAAGTTGGCTGCAGTTCTCAGTAGCAAGGCAGAAGATAAGGTAAGAATCTAGTGAGCAGAAAGGATGCTAGGCTGCGTTTAGGGATAGCTACCTGAAAATACAGATTTCTTTTTTACTGTCTGCATTTTGGAACAGTTATTTACCATAAAGAGTGAAAATGATAATGTAGAGCTGTTTGTATGTGAAATAAATAAAACAAACGTCCCCTTCTGCCAGCACATATGCTCCAAGTGTCATGTCTTGTAGACTCTCGGAGAAGAAGTTACTTGGCACCTCTAGTTAGTCACTGAAATGCTCACAGAAAGGAAAGGAGTTGAATTTGCCCCATCTCTGATGTGACTCAGATGAAATCTGTAGACTCTCACCAAAGATGTCCGCAGCCTATGTTTATGCCTTCTACTTTAGTGCATTAGTCCTCTGAGGAGTGCAAATCCACTTGGAGAGCAAAGAGTGTTACCAAATACTTTGTTTGTTTTGGTATGGTGTCTGCAGCATAGTGAGAAGGACTGCAGCTCATCGTCAGATTAAAAAATTTCCAAAACACAGTTATATTCAGTCTTTTTAAATTAAGTAGATACACATTCTCATTTCCTTAGGGAAACACACTTAAAAGGAGGTCTCTCTGCAGTGGGAAGAGAAGGGTAGTTTCTAAGGCACAGTAAATCTAGAGAAGAGGGAACAATAACTGCCGCCTAAGTTTCAAACTTAATTTTTCTGTATAGCAGTTTGCTATCAGATTTGTTGAATCCCAAGTTCTGTTTATGAGCAATAAGATCGACTGTGGGGTAAACACTTCTGTATTTAGGGGATGATTTAAAAAAAGATGCAATACCAGCATCTCCTTCTGCCTACATTGGTATGTCTATGACAATGACGGTGCCAACTTTAAGACCAAACAACAAGGACTAAATACAGGAAACCATACTTGGGCAACGGTTCTGACAACACTAGTATATTTTAACTTCAGTAAGGAACTCAGATTTGTAATTTTATCTGTAATTGATATAAAGTGAAAATCTGAGCTGTGTAAAGTTCTGACAGCAAATTATAAAAACAGATTAAGCTTATCTAATTTTACATTTTCTCACTATCTAAAGAGCCAGGCTTACCAAAAAGTTTAGAAGAGCTGGTGAACCTCACAAATAATCTGAATTTGGTTTTGAATTCTTCAACACTGGCCAAAACTTGGTCTGAATCAGTAGATATAAGACTCTCTTATATGGTAGACATATTGCCCAAGGTCCCATTGTGCTAGATGCTGTATGTGGATACATATGTTTTGTTAGACGTCCATGCACTACAGAATTTGAAATACAAGCAGGCAAGACAGAGAAAGGAAGCAAAACTACTTATTTTACAGATAGGGAGTGGAAGCGCAGGGAAAGAACTGTTTAAATTCATGTACGAACTCTGCTGAACCTGAGAAGTGAACTCCGTTTTACTGAGTCCTGGTTCAAAGTGCCTATTAGTCCCCCAATTCCTTATTTTTTTTTAATTAATAATAGTTTTATTGAAATACAGTAATGATAATGCTTGAACACAATTAGTGTTTCTAAGAAGGTAGAATCTAAGCAGACCAAGAATAGAAAAAGATATAGGCACAGAGAGATACCAAAGGTCATACATTACGTGGATAACAGAAACTGCGTCCTCTGAGTACTACCCTGCTCTCCTTTTTCCTGCAACTTTTGCTGTACTTTTAGGATTCCTTTGAGAATCAAGACATGGAAACTCCCATGGACTAGCACTTTGAGACAAGCATAAGA
Source organism: Burhinus oedicnemus (assembly GCA_008921705.1). Taxonomy (NCBI): domain Eukaryota; kingdom Metazoa; phylum Chordata; class Aves; order Charadriiformes; family Burhinidae; genus Burhinus; species Burhinus oedicnemus. Next base: position 694,887 of record VFFE01008092.1, read on the forward strand.
ATCTTGAGTAGCCTGTGTACAAAAAAGGCCAGGTTTCTTGCAGTTTCATTCTAAATAGTGATCATATTTTAGAACTACTTCATATAAATTCAATTACTTTAATTCAAACCTAATTATATTGTAATGCAAGTCCTTCATATGCACTGTTTCCTGCAAGCCAGGTGTTTGCAAAGCACAGCACATCTTATGTTGATAGAACTCATGAAAACAAATAAGCTATATTTTAATGCCCTTGGTTAAAGATCTTGCAATTGGTCAGTCAAGCCTGTCGCTTGCGTTGACTTTAGAAATGCTCCTGGACTCTCAAGACCAACTCCTACATATCAACTGCTGTGAATAACATACAAAAACATCTTTGGGTAGAGTGATGCAGGAGGTGTTCCCCTGGTGTGGTGGAGCTCTCTACAATGAGGGTAAAATTCAGCTACATAGACAGCAAAGCTTCTTTGCATGTCATCCCAGCTCCTGATGATTTCCAAAGGAGCTGGTGGCCATTCTAAATGTCACAATCTTCCAAACAAAGTGTGGGGAACATGTCTTGGATGTTGAACTTTCTCTAATTTGCCTACATAGTTCTGCGTACCTTTGTATGCATGTCTGCGAGAGTGTGTGTATTACAGAATCATAGAATCATTTTAGTTGGAAGAGACCTTTAAGATCATCAAGTCAACCATTAACCTAGCACTGCCAAGTTACCACTAAACCATGTCCCTCAGCACTACATCTACACATCTTTTTAAATACCTCCAGGGATGAGGACTCAACTACTTCCCTGGGCAGCCTGTTCCAATGTTTGATAACCCTCTCTGTGAATAAATTTTTCATAATACCCAATCTAAACCTGCCCTGGTGCACCTTGAGGTTGTTTCCTCTTGTCCCATCACCTGTTACTTTGGAGAAGAGACAGACCCCCACCTCACTACAACCTCCTTTCAGGTAGTTGTAGAGAGCGATAAGGTCTCCCCTGGAGTCTAAAACATACTCCACTGTACTCTCTTCTCTGGCTGGGAAGATGTATTTCTATACATTAGATCAGAGTCTATGATGTGCTGAATCCCACTATTGCCACTGACTCACACTCCCAAGCAGAAGCTCTCCAGAAGGAAAATGAGAAAGAAGAGACCTCAGAAGGAAATGTCAGGGTAGTCATTTTCTCATAGGACTCTTTTTGGCAGCTGGGGATAGTGACTCTGTAATAACATGTTGAAGTTTTGAAGGGGGATTCCTCCAGAACGGAAATGTCCTTAGAAGGACCATTTCCCTAACTGTATTCAAGCCTGTGGGAAACTGTTACCCTATGACGAGTTCTTCTAAACGAGATAGGATTTATATTTATTCTTAAATTATGTTTTATTTTCGGCAACTCCCCCGCTGTGACTTGACATCCCAGAAACAAGACCCTTCAGATTCTCAGAAGCCAGAAACACTGCTGACAAAACTTATTCAGAGTTGTCTTTGTTAGCTCTACTCACTTGATAATATTTTCTTTCCATTCAGACATTCCCTTCTCTACTAATTCTGGAACAGCTGTTGTGTATATTAAAAATGTAAGACTATCTTGCTGGAGATATATATAAACCAAATCAAGAGAAGAGAAGAAAAAGAGCTATCTGCTTAACCTGATTATATTTCTATTTTATGAGGTTTGGATTTTGCATAATGTGACTTAAAGACAGGTGCTGAGTAAATGCTATATTGGAAAACAACCCCAATTTGTGGATTTAATTCTGAGCGTATGTTGTGAGTTTTGGGTTACCTTAGTTTTGTGTCTAGAAGGTTTTATTCACTCCACTACATTTCAATTGTAATTTTCCTCAGCTACATGACTGTAACAGCTCATATTGCATTGGGCTGATTGTTAATAGTGTTTTTTCCTTCCTCTGCAGACCTTGCAATCTCAGTCTAAGATCTAAGAATAAGACTGGATTCATTTCTAATTGCACACCCTCACGGGAAACAACAGATTTGCCAGTTTGCCCAATGCCTTCAGTGATATTTCTTAATCTCATTAACACCTGAAACTCTATTAATGTGACGTGTACTCATATAATAGACCATTCTGCTGATTATGTGCAATGTAGGGACAGATCCTAGATCAATATTTTAGTTTTAGCAGTTGTTCAGATTTGGCAGGAACAATGAATGATAAAATCTGCTGCTAATAGAACAAAAGCGATTCCATGCACACACAGCAAGAAGCTGACACTTTTGCAGGCATGCAAAGCAGAAGCACAATCTAATATTTGTTCAGTACTTGCCCTATAAGTCTTCCAGTTTTCACACAGGGGTGAGAATTTGGTGACTCCTCGTGTTACATTTCCCACTGGACTCTTGCGTTACATACGCTATCAGCTATTGGAAAAGTTGGCAAACGGACAGCAATTCAGGGTTTTTTTAACTGATGAAGTGCAATTCTCTCCCACGCGAGGGACACGCAGGGTTAGACACTGCTTTATGCCTTCTCTGAGGGCAAGGAGGATCAAGAGAGAGCTACCTTGCCAGCCCTCTGCTGAGTGAGGGGAAACACACCAGTGAGATCCTCCAAAAATGCTGTGCTCTGATGCCTGCCCCAGTGAGCAGGCCAGAGATGGCAAGGGCCTTGGATAGGCAATTTGGATTGAATCTTATAATGACATGGGTATAAATCCTAGAGAAAAATGCTCCCACGCCTCAGGTTTTGCACCTGCATTCAAATATTCCTACTGTCCTTTGTGTTAGAATTTAGCAAGGATGGGATTAGCTCCTGTACTACACTCCATCACATGAAATAATTACGTTTTGGTGACTGTTATTTTCAGAAACAAAACTGAAAAATCTTTCTGAAATGAAACCAAACCACTCTTTAGTGCTTGCATTTAGCTCAGAGGTTAGAGTTCAAATTTATACTAATAAACAGGTAATCTGGAGGTTTATGTTACAGACATGTTTTCCCATGCCTGTAAGTAGGCAAGAACAATCAAAGCAAGTTAAAATCATTGAACTCCCTTTGTTATTGTAATTGAACTTGGAAAAACAATGCTGAATTTAAAATTTTCAAAAAGGTAAAGAGTATTTCTATTTCACTTTTAAGGCTGTTGCTGTTTTTCATAGCAATCTTGAATTACTTGCCTGGTGGTAACACAGGCACTTACAGAGCCAGGTAACGGCAAGTATTAACAATCTCTTGGCAGACTTGATCGTATATCCAAAATGGCAAAATACCTACAAGTCTGAAGGGAAGAGACAGTCTTGCGCATGGTCAGAGCGTGCCAGAATGGCTATTCTCCATACGGTCTTTGGCGTGATCCCAGATCATCTGCGAGGGGAAAAAAGGGAGTAAAGCTCAGAAGCCTGTGCCTTAGTGCAGGGCTCTGAAGATTGTGAACTTTCTCTTTTCGCAGGGCATTTGTACAGGTAACACACACACACACACACACACACACACACACAGAGACCCATTCTGTGCTGTAAAACTACAGTGACTGTCATGCTGGTGGATTTTTACAGCACCTCAAACACTGTGCTTTATATGAATCCTGCATGAACAAAGTCTTATTCGGTAAATTCTCTCTCCTCTGTCTTCCACAATTGTTTCTTTTATTCCACTTTTACACTTAAAATATTTATGACATGTTCACATAAAGATAGTTATTCTTTTTTGTAATTTAATACCTCTAGAAACCAGACTTGCCACCCAACACATGGGCAAGCATTGACATGTGTCTTGTGAGACCAACTTCTTCCTCTTGAATAAATGCCGTTAGCGTGTTGGGAAGTTATGTGGTGATTCATGTCTGAACACCATAGACCAGGACAGAGCTTTTAAATGCTACATCTATGTTTAGGCATAGATTGCAACAGATAACTAACCTGGAAAATGGGATGCGGAACAATGTGAAAATTCTTACACAGACTGGAGTTCCAGTCACTGAATATTGCGTAATCTAAGATAAATAGAAACCTTGGTTATGAAGCTTAAAAAACCTCAGGATGGAATGCTTGTTGAACATAATACTGTCTAATTTCTACTTTGTCAGCCGTAAAATTCATCTCCTCATTTAAAAAAAAAAAAAAAGTCAAATAAACCAAAGTTTACGAAACGTATGTTTGCATTTAAAACTGTTTTGCTGTTCATTTTCAGATGACTTTGGAAACGTGGCCTGTGTTATAATACCACTTCCATTAAACATTGGAAGCTCAACTTTTTGCAAAAAAATTCACACAAACATTCTGCTCTTAATCCAAACAGAGGGGTTATGAACTGAACCTTCAAACAGAAACTTTCAATATTTGGCTTCTCAGCTCAGTAGCACCAATATGGTATGCCAACTATCAGGCACTGTAATTAATAATTGTTGTAAAAAAAATGTCTTTAAGGCAGAATACCCATTGCATATAGCTTGTCTGCTTTTTTAACCAAATAAGGTAATAGGGCATTTCACTGTTTATAATAGCAACATGAAATACGATGTTTCAAACTGTTAAAGAAAACACATTTAAACTTTTCCTGCCCATTTCCAAGTTTCTTCAACTTCTAAAAAAAAAAAATAAATACTGGCTATGATTCTCTGGCAGATTTATAGAAACCTCCATTTTTCACTTTTCAAAACACTTTAACAAAGCTTCAGAGATGAACAACATATCACCCAAGTTCTGGCATTTATGCAAGGACTGTACACACAGTTCAGAAAGAGTAAACATGCAAAAATCAGTTCCAGAGGATGACAGAAAGCGGAACTAATTAAAGACGCCCAAGCAAAAGAGATCATTTTCTAAGACAAATATGTCAATATTTATCAAATAAATAAAGTTGGTGCTGTAGTGAATCTGGTGGTATTTATAAATACACATCTGGCATAATAACATTTTGGTAATTATAAAATGAATGCTAATAAAATACATATAAATACTTAAGCCCTGCACTAGACAACTCTCAAACTACTGCTTTAGCCTCTTATCAAAACTTAAATATTATATTGTCTGACATCATCCTAAAGTTCTTTAATGACCAAACATTTGTTAAAATCCCCACTAACCGTTGTAACTTTATTGACTTCACCAGAGCTGCTTCCGATTACAGCAGTGAAAGGAGACAGATTCAGACCATGTAGTCCTCATTAAACATTTTTCTTTCCTACGTTTTTCTTACCCTGCAAGTGCAGTAGCTACGTTAACAGAACTACCTTGGGCTCTCCCGGTTGTGATGCCAGTCCTATCCCGTGACAATTATCCCTTCCTCTTGCTGGAGGTTTTTGTGGCATCAGACCCAGGCCAAAGCAGATGAAACACAGCCTCAGGATTTTATTCCCTGCTACTAGTTTGTATTATGTTCTGAACAGAAAATTTAAGTCGGTGGGTTTTCACTCCCCAGAAACAAGGACAATGAAGCACATTTAGAATGAGAGGGTGTCTTCCTCAATCCTGACAAAAATCACAAGAGGTATTACATTTCTGAAAGCTTTGCAGTGCTGAAGGTGATGCTGGTGTAGTTCTGCCAGATCAGGTTTTTCTCATCAGCTGGGTGTTTGATGTTCAATAACAGCAAGGCCATGCACCCTCACCATGCTGAAACTACCACTGGCACCTCCCTTTTTTCACAGCCCCGTTCTTTTCAGGCAAGGAGTACATGTTTTGTGCTTGGGTTTGTTTCTAGCATGGTGTGTCACTGAAGCAGAGCCACTTGCAGAGGAGGCAACTCTTGCCTCTGTCACTGGAAACAGACTTCTGTGCACTGGTGCCAAATACAGAGGGTAGAAAGTGGGGAGGGGGGATGAATGTATGGATGCTGCATCTGGAGTACTGCATCCAGTTCTGGGCTTCCCAGTTCAAGAAGGACAGGGAACTGCTAGAGAGGGTACAGCAGAGGGCTACGAAGATGATTAGGGGGCTGCAACATCTTTCTTATGAGGAAAGGCTGAGGGACTTGGGTCTTTTTAGTCTGGAGAAGAGAAGACTGAGGAGGGATCTCATCAATGCTTATAAATACTTAAAGGGAGGGTGCCGGGAGGATGGCACCAGTCTTTTTGCAGTGGTGCCCAGTGATAGGACAAGAGGTAACGGGCACAAACTTGACCATAGGAAGTTCCACCTAAACATGAGGAGGAACTTCTTTCCTTTGAGGGTGGCAGAGCACTGGAACAGGCTGCCCAGAGAGGTGGTGGAGTCTCCTTCTCTGGAGACATTCCAAAACTGCCTGGACGCCGTCCTGTGCAACCTGCTGTAGGTGACCCTGCTCTGGCAGGGGGGTTGGACTAGATGATCTCCAGAGGTCCCTTCCAACCCCAGTGATTCTGTGTGATTCTGTATGAGTTACATGAGCTCTGTGCATTTCTGTATTGAGGTTAATTATCTTTTTCTGATTCCCTGGTGTATTTTATTATCTAGCATACCCGAGATTTCTAACTGCTTTTGAGTTTTGCACATAGCAAATGCATTCAGGAAACACTGATTCCTTTTAAATTGCAGCTCTAGAGCTTACACATAAAATTCAGTTTTGCAGATCAAAGTTCCTTTTGTCATCAATACAAATTCAGTATGCAAAACAAAGGGGAAATCTGCAGCAAACCTGCACAGCACAGGTAAGAAAGAGCCCTATGACTGTAAAGCTTTACGTTTGAGTTTGAGTTTTTTGGCTTTGGAAAGGTTAAGGTACTTTGCTTTGGCAGTATTATCTTTATCATGTCAAGAGCCTCTGTTTTCAGTTGTCTTCGGTGGAGATTTAAATATAACAGCAAGAAAAGCAGGTTGTATTCATCATTTGACTTTATTTCTACTCCGTTGGTTAGTAAGAGAATTTCCTGTCTGCAGGAAAGTTCCATGCTTTGGAAAGAACACTTTATTTCAGGTTGATGGAAACATTATATGCCACAGTTGACACGTTGAATGAAATAAAGTTCAGGAAGTTTGTATTGCTGCCTGAAATGAAATTTTATCAGACTTGACATCCCTGATGTTAGACGTTTCAGTATTCACAATGGGGCATTTTCTAACTTTTCTCTGACTGATTCCAATTCAGGCTCTAGTGCCACATTCAGCAGCATGTTTTTTTAGGATGTTATAAGTAGCCCTTAGCTCTGTCCCCTTTTCAGAGCTGCCTCCTGCTCTGGACCATCACCAGCATGTGTGCTGTCATGTTGTGAAACGGTTTGAGGAACTGACTCAACTGAAAACAAAACAAAACTTTTTTTTTTTTCCTCCCACCCCCCCATTCCCCTAAGCTACCTGAGTAGTTTCTCATACGCTTGCAGAGCCATAGCGCAGGAGGAGGAGTGAGCGCCGCAATAAAAGGCCCAGCATGTACAGGCAGAGGGTTGGATTAAGCCAATGTTGCCACCGAAATTTCTTCATGTGGAACCGTAATCCCTATGTAATTTCATTATCATGTATGGACTACCTTGCTTCCCTAAAACAATGTATCCAAATCCCCAGAGTTGATTCGTATGTCTGAGGAAGATATATTAAGTATGATGCATGGATGAGAAACAGATGTTTTACGTGAATGTTAAAAATTCCAGGATAGTTTTTGCAATGATAGAGATTGCCCTGGTGTCCTTGGCTTAGCTTCCCTGGTGTTGTCGCTTGTATTGTGTGTTGTGTGGATACGCTGCAGAGATGGATGCTGCAGTCATGTTTAATGTAAGGCACCTATCAAAGGCATCCCAGAAGTCTAGGGCACACATGTAAAATATCTGTAAATAAAAGAGGGAAAGAACATAAATGAAAGGAAGGTAAAAAGAAGAAAATGTATTTGTCTAAGGGAAAAAGGGGAGATAAACATGAAAACAACTGTAGGAATAATGACTCATGAAAAGGAAGCAAAACGTGAGGATGTCAGTGAATACTGATTACTGAAGCCCTGAACAAAAGTTTCGGGTGATGGTGTTCAGTTGACAATTGTAGTGAACAAGCTGACTCTCGGAACGTCCCAGCAGCATAGGACAGGAACAGTTCTGCTTGAAGCGATGTGTACTTCAGCACAACCAAAACTCGAGCTTTTGCGAGTAGAGGCATGATCACTGCTACTAGCACACACACACAAAAAACACCGCTATCACAAACACAGTTGGAGACACGGGGCATACTGCAAGCAAAACCACTAGTATTTTGGGAATTAAGTAAAAAGAAAGGGAGAAAAAATTGGCTTAGGCAATGGTTGGACACTCCTAAACCAACCTGCTCCTCTCCTCAACTCCATCCCATCAACTATTTAAGATTGAGCGACTGAAGTAAAGGCCCCTCTCACACACCTCCAAACTTTATTAAGCCAGAGACTTCCCTGATTGCAAGGGTTGGTAAGTGCAGTTGGAAGCCACGGTTGGTAAGGTTGGAAAAGCCAGGCTTCCACCTCAAGTTTGCAGGAGTGATGGTCTTTTTTTCCCTAGGAACTGGGCCTGTTGTCAGTAATGTACAAGGTAACCATTTACACATGAGAACGAAAGCATAGACAAGTTAGCTCACTCATAATCATAAGCAAGGTAGTTAATGGTGTGAAAAGGATTCCCATCTCTTGACTCCCTCTTCTGTGTTTTATCCACAAAACCATTTTTAGGTCACATGATACTTCTGAGCTTAAAGAACACACTACGTCTTCAACACATACATATTTACAAAGCCAAAAGAGTTTTCTCAGTCTGGAAACCATTAATTAGCAGTTCCACCTACATGAAATAGGCAAGAAATAAGAAACAATACTTTCATGGCTACAAGCAATTATATCTTCATGTGTACAAATTGGAGGGCATCTTAGCAAAGAAACTTAACAGCTGTGATTACACGGCAGTCAAAGTTATACTTGCATGCAATTAATGCAGAGGGCCTTCTAATCCAGCAGTGCTGGGCTCCTGGGCTCCTCAACCTCCCCAGAGACCTTCTGCCTTTTGTTCTGCACAACCACCTCTATCTGTTCTGGGACAGATAAATTGGTAGTAGATGTTACCCCATCTGCAGGTTTCATGATTTGAACTCCACTAATAAATCCTTCCCAAATGTGGTAGGCAGCTGAACACAACAGTGAACAGGCAGTTCATAACCTATATGAACACAGAGAATGGGAAAAGCATTCTGTGCAGGTCCAAACATGGTAAGTTATCAGGAAAATCTTAACAGTGAGATCTGTGTCATTGTAGAACCATTTTCCCAAGCAGAATAACAGAAGCTTGAAACTTTCATACTTGGATCATCATCATATGAATGGTATAATCGTCCTGCGTATGGTATGACTACATTGCTAAGCCATTTTAACTCTATACAGGGTTGTGCAGCACTCAGCTGTGATTTTAAATGAGTGAAAATAGTTTAGCACTTGCAAAAAACATATTTCCTCCTTGTGATTGTTACCTGCTGACTTAAGGGTCCCACCTAAATGAGTTAGGGAGTCTGCTTTGAGACCTCAGTTCACCTGGAAAGTGTTAATTCCTTTGAAAACTAGTTCCACTAACGTTTGTTTAGGCTGGGAAGAGGAAGGCGCTAGACAGATAATTACCTTGAGAATTAGAGGAACATAAAAAATCCAGGAAGAATGAGAGTGCACCTAAGAAAGCAGGAAACGCCTAGGGAGGAAACCTTCAGTGTCTGAAGTCAAAGAAGAGAAAAATGGAAAAGTTAGAAAGAAAAGTACTCTGTGAAAACCATTCACTGAAGTCCCAAAAATTACTTGCTTTCACTCATTGCACAGAAAGATCCACGTTCCTTTGACTTTAGCTACCTTTTATGAGCAGCAGAGGGAAAAGGAATAGCAACTGAACATAAGTTGCTGAATAGCAACTTTCACATACGTAACCTTACAACCTGACACGGGATCTTGCAATGGGACTAGAAAGCAGAGCAGAAATTCAGCAGTTAGAAAGGTGAGCAAGCAGAACCAAGATTGCCCTTCCATCACCGCACAGCTCTGCTCTCAGGATTGACATGGCGTTGGGTCTTGTGCTCACCCTCTGCACTGGGGCAAATTCCACTTGTTTATATGTGCAGATGCCCATATTTCAATAGATGGGATCACACTACATTAAGAACTTACATATCTTAATTTATATTTCAAGACTTCCTTTTTAGTCAGCTTTATTATGGAAATACAAAGAAATCAAAAAGGGACTGGAAATTTGAGTAACACAAACATTACTGATATTTCTATGTTAAGAAAAAAAGCTAATGGTCCTTCAGGTCAACTTTGCATTTTGGGGGGTATTTGGTATTTTTTTGCTTAGAAGTTGGATTCTCTCTTTGTCAAACCAAGGAAACAAGATTCTACCTTCTGAGAGAACCATCTGCAGTTGGAAGTAATCCAAATTATAGCATATAATCCAATTTCTAGTAAAAGAAACTAGGCATCATAATATGCACGTGTCAGGGATTACTTTTCCAGTCATTTCAGATGAAAGACTGATAAGGCATTACATTGCTTTCCTTTAGTTTCAAAATCCATCTCACTTGAGAAGACTATCAAGAGTTGTAAGAGTTTTTTCTGATTTACTGTACGTGAACAGTTTCTATCTTGCTGCACTAGCTTGTTGGTGCCCCCTTGTGTTTAAAAGAACATGATAAAGATAATTGTGTCTGTGAGTCTTTTGAAACACAAGACTCATGGAGAAGAACTTAAATAACTATACCTGATAAAGCCATGAAAATTAGGGCAGAGGGAAAAAATATTTTTAAAAGCTTTTTTAAGAATTGAAACCAGATTTTTAGCTTGTAATTTTTCTGCACTGTTTTTACATATTTCCAGAGGTTACCAAAACCACTGGTAAATTAAAGGTATTTATAAGTTTATAGTAAGTGTATTTTTTAAAGTATTGTTGCGGTTTTGGTTGGGATAGAGTTAACTTTTTTACTAGCAGCTGGTATAGTGCTATGTTTGGGATTTGGGATGAGAAATACTTTTGATAGCACATTAGTGTTTTTAGTTTAGGCAGTCAAGGCCTTTTCTGCTCCTCACACCACCCCGCCAGCGAGCAGTCTGGGGGGCACAAAAAGCTGGGAGGAGACACAGCCGGGACAGCTGACCCCAATGGACCTAAGCGATATTCCATGCCATGTGACATCATGCTCAGTATATAAAGCTGAGGGAAGAAGAAGGAAGGGGAGGGGGACATTTGGAGTGATGGTGTTTGTCTTCCCAAGTAACCATTATGCATGATGGAGCCCTGTTTTCCTGGAGATGGCTGAACACCTGCCTGCCCATGGGAAGCAGTGAATGAATTCCTTGTTTTGCTTTGCTTGCGTGCGTGGTTTTGGCCCTGCCTATTAAACTGTCTTTGTCTCAACCCGTGAGTTTTTTCTCACTGTTAATCTTCCAATTCTCTCCCCCATTGCAACCAGGGGAAGTGAGCAAGCAGCTGCACGGTCCTAGTTGCCGGCTGGGGTTAGACTATGATACGTTCTCAATGTTCTCAAAAAACACTGAGATTTCTTCTCTTTCTTCTGTTCAGATTTATCGTTCCCATGCATGTAATCAATAATTAAATAATATTCTTTATTATCGAACGGTGAAAGGTATCTGAGGACTTGTTTTCAGGTACCATTATTTTAAGGTGTGTGGGTTGTTGGGTGTGCCAGTTATACATGCGAAAAAGGAGTTGGAGCAGAACCAGCCACTGGAAGGTCTCTTACTGTGTCACTGATCCCCTTTCAGACCTTGTGCCGACTACATCACTTCATAGCTGTTGATATCCTCACCTTCAGTATATGTGTTGGCATCTTCCCACAGGAATTCAACCTGCTGTTAAGATAAAAGAACTGAGTATAAGTCTCTTGGTTTTAATTTATGGTTGGAATAGCTGATAAAATAGGTCGAAGGAAAAAAGTTAGGTATGTGGTAACTAATGACCAGGTGTCCCCCTTATTCTTATGCAGCAACACAGAATGAGAAAAAAAACCCATGGTTTTCAGTCCCAGAATGAACACAGATGGATTTTGGTCAGTGGGCATGTTGCCAAGCACATATTTTGCTGTGGTCCTGGCTAATGGCAGAAAATTGCGTGCATCGTGTCTGTTGCGACTTAGGAGCATAGGACGAAGCATGTCAACAACCCAGCAGCTGAAAAAGAACTGCCAGACTATGGCATCAAGTTATGAGAAGAGCAGTGACCAGACATGGGTTGGGTGGGTGGCAACCATCCTAGCATGATACAGGAATCCAGCAAATGTGAAGAGCTGTTGAAGGTCCTGTGTTTTGAAAGGGAATCTTCAAGAGCTGATTTTGAGAAGAATGTGAATCACCAGAAATTTGCGTGACTGTATCTCTTTCCCACATCTACATGAACAGTACATGCAGAACTTCCTATAAACCCCTCAAATTCAGTTTTCATCTGTGGTCAGCAGGAGGCTGCTGTCATTCAAGTTCTCCTGAAAGGCAGCTCACCTCTGAAAGAAAACTCCTTAATCTGGTACCTCTTGGATCACAGTCCTGGCAAAAGTAGTACTGAAACACCCTTTCTTCTTTTCTTGCAGACAGATATCTCTGACAGTCTCGAGGGTGAGCTACAAAAAACTCTCAAATGACAGATTAACTCCCAAGTGGTGCAATTAAAGAGATTTATTAAGATTAGGTGGAGAAGGTGACATTAAAGCTGAAGAAATGGCCTGGATGTCACATCTACCCTGACATGCAGCAACAGCTAATCAAAGAAATTCTGCCTTGGCTTAGTCACAGTGAATAAGATGCTGTGAGTTTACGAGCTTTTTTTACCAAACATTTTTATCCCTTCTTGTCCAGCCCTCTCCTCTTGTCACTCAGCCTAGCCCACAGTTATAGGCTTTTGTGTCATCTCGTTTTTGTCATCACTTCCTGCTTTGCCTGAATTCCCACCCTGATTTACACCGATGATGCTTTAAGGAAAGCAGAGGCCTGGGCTGCAGCAACACACCAGACCCAGCGTCCAACACTTGCTTTTAAAATATCAGTGTGCGCTATGGGCTGTAAGCGATGCATTTTGCTCGTGCATTTGTGTACAATAACAACTGACGTGGCTTCGTTACTCTTAATTACCCAGCTGGATATAGACAAGCTAGTTATATTTACAGATACACTGCTGGAAAGTATGTGGTGTTCAATCTGACCAGGAAACAAGCACTGCTGCATTATTTCATTTATATAGATTCAAAGCACAATGAAAAAAAGTCTATATTCTTTCTTGGATACAACCATACCTTATTACCAAGACCAGCACTCATCTATTGCAGGTGATGCTCTGTCTTGCTAAGATCTGTGCACTCTGTCCCAGATGGACGATTGCATATTAAAATATTCTTCTTCAAAATGTTCTGTATGTCTTTCTTTCGATACCTGTCCTGCAGAAACACAGAGGTTTGAGGGTGGAAAATGAACACAACCGTTTCTTCAACCAGCTTGTCATCCTCAAAGTTTCTCCTGCAGGTCCTTGGATATTCGTGTTTTGGAAAATATTGGTGAATGTCTCTGAACTTGCTATTGACTCACAGCCCTGGGGTGGATTCTCAGTTCATTGTTCCCTGTTTCCAGGGAGTCTTCACAAAAGTCCCAACTGAATTCATGATTCACATGTTTAAACCACAAACACCTTGGAGATAAACTGTGGATATTAAAATAGATAATGTAGCCAGTTCTTAAAAAAAACCCAAATGCACCAAAAAACTAGCAAACACCTGTTACCAGCAGTTCTAACTCAATATTTGAAAGTATAGAATTTAAACCTACGATTCAGTGATAGTCAGTCGTATGTGTAATTTCACTGCTAATGTCCCATGTCTGTGGAAAAACCTTATAATATTTATATGTTACCTGGGAAATAATTGCTGTATGTAGATCATTGAGACTTGCCCTATAGTAATTAAATTCCAAAAAAGCAGACATATGACCATGTGTAATATTATCCGAATGTTAGCGCAACAAGTTCTCTGCTGTTATACGACAATCTGGTGCTGTTAGAACTTCAGGTCTTCACTCGTTTTACACAAGTCCTAACTTGCTACTTTTTGTGTTGTTGTAAAATAGTCTTAAATTGTCAGCTACCACTGCATAAAAGGCACTTGTGACAGGATCATACACACACCAGAGATGTCAGCAGCCTGGACAGAGTTAATGGATGCCTCGGCATCTCCCCAGCTGTGGCCACGCTGCCAACTGGAAACACCTGACCAGAGAGGGGTAGCCCCACCACCTGCCCTGGAGGGAGGTGGGACCTGTGGGAAGGGAGAGACCCCTGGGCAGTCACCAGGGAATAAAAAGGCTTTGGGCTTCTTCCTTTGTGGTACCTGGGCTGGATGCAGAAAAGGGAGGTTGGTCTGGGCTCCTGGCCACCTAGGTGGTGGGATGGCTAGGGAGCACAATGGCGTGGTTTGGGATTGTAGGTGTGACCTCTGTCATCCTGGGGAGGGGGACAGGTGGCCCCACAGATGGGTTAGAAGCACCGGCAGATCCTTCTGGAAGCACTATCAGATCTCTGAGCTTTTCAGAGTGGATATCAAATCTTGAGCTGTTCTAGTGGCTTATCTGCTGATAACTAATGAGGCTATGAAAATATTTAGGTGGGTGAAAACCATTGCTGCTTATAGAAAAACTCCCATTACTGCTAACAAAGTGTTAAAAACTTGTCTCTTAGTGGGCTGCCAGTCTGTGCAGGATGCTAGTTCTGCTGTCTCTCTGCCCTGTAGATGACTGTAGCATCTAGGCTACAGTTTTCCAGTGTCCAAGCCACTTACAGGGTATTAGTTTGAATCATTGTTAGTGCCTCTTTGTATCTTGTAAGAAAAAGCTTTGCTGCTTCCTTTATAAATGGTGTGATAATTGCAGGTTCAAAAAGGAAGTTACAGTGAACACCTAGACTAAATGTGTGTTGAGGGAGATGCTGCCTCCTATAAATGCAAAGAGTGGGAAGTCAAGTCACAGGTAAATACTTCACTGGTTTTTTTCTTTGTATGATTCAAGTGGCAGTAAAGCTATAGGAGTCACTCCTGGTAAGCAATTTTCTTTTTTTAAACTTCATTGCTTAAGACCAAAGATAGAGAGGCAGGTCAGAGCACGCAGCTGCTGTTTGCACACGGAAGCATTGTGGGCTGATGTTTTTTATTTTTTGCTTTGGACTGTACACCACAAAAAAAGAGGAAAAAACAAAGATATGTGAAAATTGTTCTTATTTCTCCTGTCCTGA
Source organism: Burhinus oedicnemus (assembly GCA_008921705.1). NCBI lineage: Eukaryota > Metazoa > Chordata > Aves > Charadriiformes > Burhinidae > Burhinus > Burhinus oedicnemus. Next base: position 709,988 of record VFFE01008092.1, read on the forward strand.
AGCTTCCATTCAAGAAGATAATCAATAGCTGCTGCTGTTAGCCACACAGATCAAAGAGAAGGAACATACGCTTTCCTGCCTAATGGAAATGGCCATGGACTGATAGGCTTGCCCTACAGCAAGAAGGGATTGAGACTAGAAAAAACTTTTCTAAATGTAAGGATAATTTTAAGCACAGCACCAGTTTCCTACAGAATCTTGAAAGTGATGATGGTGGCAATCTCGTGAGTTGGGAAAACTTAGATCAGTGGTAGCTTGGGTCCAGTAGAATCTGCTTTGGGATAGAGAGGGGGACTGAATCCAAAGACAGGGTTAAAAAAAACTGGAGTGGGCTCCATTTCACTCCCCCACCCCTCCGGCCGGCACAGCTGGGCTAGCTGCGGCTGTCATAATTTCCTTCCATCAGTAGCAAGGGGAGAATTGGAGACGAACTGTGACTCACATGGTCTGAGTCAAATCTCCTCTCTTGCTGTTCCTGTGAACGCAGTTTACGGCATCTTCTAATTTAATTTCAAAGTCCTGGCTGGGCTCTTAGGTGGTGTTAACTTCCAACTGTAAATTGCAGAGGAAAGAAGTGGGAGGTTCCTCTAACTTCTGTAAAATGACACTTGGAAACTTCAGCAGCATTAATGGGAAAACCCTGTGCATATCCATAGTGGCTAAAAGTAACTCGTGAAAGCATTTCATGGGGACATGAGAAAGGGAGTAGTTTTCACGTATGCAGAAGCGAGGTGGGGTGGTCTTCTGATTTTTTTCTGTTCTTATGCAGAACTTCATTTTTCACTTCTCTTATGTTGTCTAAACTTGTGAAAATCGGTCATCCTAAATATTTATTCTTAATTTAGGGAATGTGTGGTGACCCCCAACCTGCTTCTGCCATTGGCACAGGCAAAGACCTTCAAAGCAGTGGATGTTTTTCACTACAGACATTGTTTGATTCAGTCCTTAAACCGCCTTCAGCTTTGAGCATATATTTGGCGTACTAGACATTGCTATTTACAAACAGGAACATTCTTCTCACTCAACTTTGGCAAAAAGTTAAATCACACACACAAAAAAGCAGAGACTGTTCACAGAAGTAATATTTAATATAAGCACGCACGGAAGCACTTGCAAGATTGGGGCATTGATGAAATAATGTTTTTAGCGGTATTTGCTTAATAATTCCAACACAGAACTGCGCTTGACCTAATTGAGTTCATAACAAAGGAAATATTATGTGCTTTAGGTACCTGAGCTCTATATAAAAGCTGAGTGTTATACAGCCAAAAGACTTGCCACGCTCTGAGGTCCATCTAACCAAGGACCCAGTGTCTGTCAGTGGTAAGTAGCAAGGAAAGGAGATAAGAAACAGAACATCCTTCCCCACAAATGCCTTTCCAACAACCAGAGGCTTAAGAGCTTACTGAGCTGAAAATTATAGCCAGACTACTTCATACAGTAGACACCGTTGGACCTATTTTTCATAAATGTTTCTCATCCCTTTTTAAAAAAAGCTCTGCTTCTGGCTTCACTTGTATTGCATGAAAATGTAAGGATGCTCTGTATCCATAGTTTTGTTACATTTACTACTAGATAATAATTTACATTATAATCTTAGAGTTTCAGTATATTATGCGGGGGGAAAAAAAAACCTCTTCCCGCTTATATTAATCTTGCCACCTGCTAATTTCTCTGGGTATGCCTTAGTTTTGATGTTGTGACTTATCATTCCCTGTTTATCTTTCCTGCATGGCCTCTGATTTTAGGGCTCTTGGGAACCTGATTCTCTACCAACATAGCCGTCAACTTTTTTTTTTGCGTGTGCATCAAAGACAGGCCGGGAGAGTGTTGCGTGTAGTGCCAAAGGCAGGGGGTACGCCGTTGTCACAGCCACGGCCAGGGCTTGTTTCACCATCATGTGATTGTGTTCACGCTGTGTCGGGTGGCTGCCAGGGATATGGGCTCTTATCTCCGGATGCCCCAGCCGAAAGGAGAGCTGGAGTGTATCCCTGCCTTTACTGCGTGCCCCTCAAAAGTGTAAAAGACTTCATAAAAATAGTTCGGAGGCAACTGTAAGGCGGAGAGGGGGTTGGTGGGCTGGTTGGTTTCTTTTGCTATTTGGGATGGTGGGGCCGGCGTTACGCGCAGGCATTTCCCCAGAGCAGGAGCACCCTGAACACCCGGAGTTTTTGCTCGGCTCCAAATCACAGGAGCCGAGAACTGCATTATTATTGTTATAAAGGTACACAATACATTTTGCAGGAGCAGACTATAAATATTTCCAGCAAGTGCACTTACTATAGGTGTGGATGCCAAGCGGCACTGTCTCCTTCCTAATTGTTAAGAAAGCATTTTTGTTTTATTGCCTAGACAGTAGATTCTCTGTCCCTTTACCATTCTTCTCACAAGTATGTGTTGAGATGGCGCACTGGGTTTATCATACACTAAGGAAGAAAACTGTAGCTGGAGTCTCTGCTTCCTATCAGCTCAACAGCCTATTTTAGCTCGTGGGGCTCTTGAAAAGACAAATCTTATTTCCTCTGCTCTCGTGCGCGGTCAGAGTCTGAGCGGTCCCACTGCTCAGTTCTGTCACTTCAGGTGCAAGAATGGTCCAGCCTTTGACGTTAGTCTAATTACAAAGTCTGTCCGCACGCACGGGGAGGAGCCCAGGGAATATTGACGGGTAAATGAAACAGCGTGCGGAAGCGGTACAGAGTGGTGGGGGTCAGGCAGCCCCTGTCCAGATGCCTGATTTTCCCATTCTCTTTATAGCTCTTTCCAACAACGGGCTTCTCCCAAGCAGCTAAGGGATCTGCTAGAGCTCGTCCAGGGGAGCGGGAAGGAAACTTGTCCTCCTGCCTCTCACTACTACCAGGTGGAGCACAGCTTCCACAGCACACCAAGATTTTTCCGTTTCCACTCAAATCTGGGCCATGTCAGCCCAGGGCCTTCTAAAATAATACCAGGCAATTAACGTATTTCAGTTTTCAGGACACTTTGAAAAATAAATGATTGCCCGTTAACACTTAAACACCTGGAATGAGGCAGCAAGGTTAGCTTTAGTTTTATTCTTTTCCATGCACGGGGCTGGAATACAAGCTTCATTTTTTAAATCCTGCTTGTCAGACTAAAACTTCCTAAAGCTTGTGACAAAATGATGTCATCGATCAGCTGGACTACCTCTGGGCTTTCAGTAGACAATTACCTGCAGAAAAGGCAGCCCTTTGATGCTGTGCCTGCCCTGTATGTGCATAAATCCGGGCTGGGTTCCCGCCCCAGCTGTAGTCAGCAGTTGCTCACGGAGCTTGTGGTAGTTACGAGATAGGATACTGGAATCCGGCATTATTTCCAGATTTCTTTGCGTTTCACATTTGTAAAACAAATATATATGTTGGTCTTGTGCCCACGTTTGGTTCTGTTGCAAATCTCCATCCAAAATAAATTAATTAGAGGCGAAGGAAAAAGAACATGCTCCCAAGTGCCTTTGATCTCCGGTTAAGCAAGCCAGTGAGGCTTCAGTTCAACACCATCTACTTGCCCGCTCTTCTGCTAATAATAAACTAAGTCATGTGCATTTTAAAAATAGTCAAAATCCATACTTTTTTGACAAAAGCTAAAATGGAGTAAAAAGATACAAAAATATAGCCTAAAAGCATCCCGACTAGGTTTCAAAGCCTCTAGGGATTATATTCCATGAAGGAAAAGTCCATACATATAAATTCACTTTTTTATATATTTATCTCAACGTGTTTTCTATCCTTTGTGTCGAAACCTCCAACCAACCCGGGAAAGATGCTTTCACAATTTTAAAAATACAGTCCCACAGACATATCTGAGCCGTAACCCGTTATCTTTTTTGGTAACAAAGGAGAGTTGAGAGCGGAATTAGGATTGTGATCAAAGCAGGAGGTGTCCGCTCACTGTCATGCCCTGTGCTACCCCCGATGGGGCTGGTGTTTTCCAAGCAAGGGGACAGGAGGTTGTGTGGCCCCACAGGCCAACTGGCTGTGGCTCTGCACAGCTTCATTGTGGCCTGGGGGTGAGTACCACCGGCAAGATGCCACTCAGCGATGTCCCTTTTGCGGGTGCTAGGGGACCGGGAAGGGCCTGGGTGCAGCAGCAGTGTGAGGAGCCCTTGTAGGGCGAATGCGGGGTACTTGGGAGCTGCCTGCCAGAAGTCGGGAAGCCTGCTGAGCCCGTTTCCTTCTGGCAGAGCCCTTGAGCGCTTCTGTCATCGAATGCGTTTTTTTGAGGGTTAAGTGCTTGTCTCAGATAAAAAAAAAGAGAAAGCAGTCTGAGAATGGTGCAGATAAATCTGTGTCAGTTTTGCCGGAGTGGGTTTCTGCAGAACAGCACGGGCTCGGGCAGCAGGTTTGGAGGAGACTGGGGAATCCCTGTGGGGCACTGAAGAGGGGTGGAGATGAATAAACCTGGAATCCTGTTCAAGATCCTGTGCAAATAGCATCCAGCTGGAGGTGTGAAAAGCGAGTGGCAGCTATTTCACACCTCACACTTTTTTTTTTAAAAAAAAAAAAAAAAGGTGTTCTGTTGAGGGCCCAAGTTTGTTGGTGCGTACTCTGATATTCAGAGCATCCTTCCTGGACCAGAGCTGGGGAGGAGAAGGCAGGCGGCTGCCCCGGGGCAGGCACAGCCTCCCTGGGACATGGGGCCCTGGCTGTTTCCATGTGGATGGAGGTAAATGTGTCACAGGTGGGACAGTGGGACACGGAGCAGGGGAGCCGAGCTGCGGAGAGCTCCAGCCAGGGCAGAGGTATCACTGGCAGCCACAAATGACGGCTTCACTTTGGTGAAGACCCAGATGTGCTTTTTCTTTCCTTTCTTTTTTTTTTCCTCTTTGTTCTTCTTTTAGTTTTGTTAAACTGAAAGGTGCGAGAGGGAGCTTTTAACATCCATTAAAGAAAAACAAAACCAAAACCATAAAATAGGAAACGGAGCGGGGAAACGGTTAAATGGAGTTCATTTCAGGGACTGCAGGGGGCTCAGCTCCAGCCAAGCTCGGCAGCGGTTCCGCGGGCGCGCAGGGCGCGCTGACCTTTCGCGGGCGCGCTGTCCGTCCGTCCGTCCGTCCGTGTGTCCCCCCCCGCCACCATTCCCCCGCCGCCAGCTGCCGCCGTCGTTCCGGCGCCCAAGGTCAGGTCAGCCCCGCCGCCGCAGGTAGGCGCGGAGCTCCGCGCAACGTGCGCGGGGGCGGCGGGGCTTCGCTGGGCGCTACCGGGCGGGGAAGAGAGGAGCGGCGGCGGCGTCACTCGGAGGGCCGGCTCCCCGCGGAGGGCCGCGCTCCCGGCGGGCCGGGCCGCCGCCCGGCGCCCGTATTTAAAGTCTGGCCGGGGGGGGCGGCGGAGAACTGCGCGGTGCCGCTCGCTGGATGAAAGCGCCCTCCCCGAAAAAAGAGAAGGGAGGGGGGAGAAAGGGAGGAGGAGGAGAAGGAGGAAGAGGAGGAGGGATCCTGGCAAGTTGAGTTTGGTACCAAGCGGGAGCTGGGCTGCGGGGCTCGGGTAGGAGATGGATAAGGATGAGATCCACCTGCGCAGGCTGCCGGCAGCAGCGCCCTGGGGACCGCGTAAGTCTTGGGCAGTGGGGAAGTGTGCGGGGATTTGGGATGGGGCGGGGGGGGGGTTCGCTCCTGCCCGGCTGGGAAAGCGGCTCCGCGGGCGGCCGTTCGCCTCGGCCCCCCGCCCCGAGTGCCCCGATAAGGGATTTATTATTAGCATTTCATCGACTATTTTTAAAAATCCAGGAATAATCTCCGCGAAGTAGCAGGGAAATGAAATAGCCGTGTCCCGTCTTCCCCCTCCCGCCCCCGAAAACGTAAAATAGCGTAAAGTCCTCTTTACCTACATTAATATAGTAATTAAAAGCTCGTCTAACCCCGGGAAGCCAATCTAATGATGAAAAATTGCTGGAGTACAAAGTGTATGGGATAAATCCTTGAGTTGATGATTGCTGTTAATTCACACTGTGCCGTGGAAGACGAGCAAAAAAAAAAAGGTCTTACAAAATGCAATGGGTCTGTCTCAGATTGTTAGTAATGCAGTAATGTTCTTACAGAACTGGCTAAATCATGTCTCTTTGTATCATTAACTAATGTGTGCAGCAAAATAAATTATATATATTGGAAGGGGAAAATACATTCTTTGGCTGCGAAGTTACAGAATGTTTAGAGCCAAAGAGCAGATCGTTTAAATGGTAGGGGGTGGGAATTTCCTTGGCTTCCCTCTAGAAATAAATCACAGCTCAGTGACTGTGTGCATGCATGTGCACCCACATATGCATTTATATAAAATCTTCATGCACACACACTGTATATAAAACCTTCACACACACGCACTGGAACACAAATTTTACAAGCACTATTTACTGAACGCATTTTTCTACCAGTTTAGAGACAATAAAACCAGAACTGAGATGCTAACCAGGAACGCACTGGAACACACTTGATTATCCAGCTGAATTGTATACAAATGAAGTAAATTTAGCATGGCACCATTTATAAATTCCATGCTTTACAATCAAAATTCCAAATCTAACTGTTTGCAGCTAAGAATAGCACGGGGAGCCCTTTTCTTTACTCCCTCTTTTTGGATTCCCATGAAAACCGTTATCCTAGAGCCTACTCGTTAAATGGCCAAATATTTCACTGGAGTTCAGCCCATTTCTAAAAGAAATGCTGTACACCCATCAAACCGTAGGCTAGCCAGAGCGCTCAGAATGAAAAAAAAAAAACCCTGTATCTTTAATGTTTGACACAAAAAACCCAGCTGGGCTTTATATCTAAATACCAGGGGCTGGGGTTTCTGTATGCCACTGATTGTCTCGCGTTATTTATTAAAATAAGAAGGAGCTCGAACATTTCAAAACTGAAATGGAAAGCAAGTAAAGTATGGGAAGCTGCAGTGTTATCGCCGTGCATTAACAGCGATACCGGAGAGAGGACTAAATGATAAAATGGCACTAGCAAGCTCTGCCATTACTCCTGGGGCAGGTGGCAATTTATCACGAGGTAGTCGCAGCGATCGGGTGAGCCCTGAGAAATTGTTTGAGTGGCTCTTTATCTTTGAGCAACTTTGCATAATATTTTACGGTGACACTCTCTATTTAATTTCCTGAATCACCCATTAGCAGCATGGACATTGTGTACCAGCTTCATTAATGAGTTCAAGGAGCAGTTTGGTTCTCGGAAGCGCGTGTTTGTATTTCTACTGATAACCTATCCAAAACAGCTTGTTTGTAAAAGCTGTTTATAAGATAAAACTCCTGTCTAATTAGATAGCGGATCCACGTATTGCAGTACAAATGCTATCCGGCTCTGTGGTAACTTTTGCATTATTGCTGGAGAGACATGTGGAGACCTGTCCTTGATGTTTTTACACCGTCTTTATACTCAAAGAAACCTCCTGCGGGCAGCTAAGGCAACGTGCATGTTACAAGGAGTTAAGGAAAAGTTGGGCTCAGTGAGAGGATGGTAGAGGACAGGGAAACGAAGGGGAGTCTGTACTCCCCTGAGCTCCGGGTAAATACTGTCGCCCAAAGTACTATTTTACTTTTCGTGAGCTTTGAAAAAAGTGACCTCAGTACATTATTTTTGGCTCTTTCGGTGGCATGAAAGGACAGGTGTCCTCAGCTGCATCTGTGCCCTAAGGACCCAGACGTCGCAGCTGATGGCTGCCAGCTTATTTTATGCCAATTCCTTCCTTGTGTTCTGGGGTAACGAGTGTATCTAATGAAGAAGGGGCGAGGGTCAGAATTGGGGGGGGCTCTGGGGAAAGGAACTGGCGTGTTGGCTTCCGAAAGGACCGTGGTGATACCTTGTCACTTCAGAGAAAGGCTTAGAGGCACCGGGACAAGTGCTCAGGATGAAGCACAGGATGAGGAATCAAGTCTTTACCCCCTACGTTTCAGCAACCAAAAATGCCCTGAGCCAACGACTGACCCTTTTGAAAACCATGAGAGTTTGTTGTCACCGCCTTCAATGTCGTCAGACTGTCAGCCCAGAAAATGAAATGTTTTCCCCTTTTTCTCTGGAAGACATTGTTCAAGCCGGAGCTGGGACTTCGGCACGGCTCCATAGATTTCTCGTGTGTGTTACTCTGCCTCCCGTGGTAGCACTGCAGCTGTTTCCATTACCAGTGAACATGATGAAGCATATTAAGCTAATAATTAATCAGAGGTGACAAGGGACTAATAACTATATTGATTTAATTAGGACTTCTTTTCCAGCTCTGTAACTTGCAGTCATGCACATCATTAACTTAATATTTTAATTTGCAGTAATAACTTATTAATTCCTGGGGATGAGCACATACAGAGCCGAAGCAGCAGCTCTGCCTGTGTGCAGGACTGCAGGTTCATGCCTCGGACCGCTGCATCGCCGCGGGAATCGTGCCGTGTCCTGTACGTAGAGACTGACGGCAAGCGGGGCAGTTTGTCAGTCACTGGGAGCTCTCACAGAGAGCACTGGGGTGGTGGGAAACGGGGCGTTGCGGAGTCAGCTGCGGTGGATGCGCTGGTAAGGTACGTGTAGCCCTACGGCTACACGCTGCGGTTGTCCGGGCGTGACATGAAATATGGGGTAAAAGTAGCATGCCAGAACAGAAGGCAGGAGAGTAACCCTGGGAAGTAGCAGTATTTATTGGCATCAGGAAGGGAAAAAATGTCCCTTTTGACTTTAATTACACCCTTTGGATTCTGGCGCTTTTGAGAAAAGGAAATGCTTGGGGACATGCTGTGGTTGGAAAATAAGGCTCGCTTTAAATTAGGATCACTTTGGGGAAAAGGAGGAAAGGAAGGGAGTGTAACAGGCATGACAAACTTCAGGACCTTACTGTGTGAAAGGCTGACGAATGCTAAGTTTGCTCATCTCCCCCCCTGTTTTAATGGGGATACTTAGCACTCGCTGGGCCATGCCTGGCATCTTCCGCAGCCGGGTCCTCAGCAAGCCACCCTCTGAGCAGGGACTTCTCCAGGAGGCAAAGGAGGGAGAAGCTGTTCTCCTTGAGAGCGTAGCGCTAAATATACGGCTGTATCCCACTGTACCGCAGGTTTGTGACTTCTCGCGAGGGGGAAAGATCACGTTAGCCTCCACACAGAGCTTTGTATTATCGAGGGACTGTATTGTTGAAAGGCTGAACCCTCCGCTGTATCTTCATTTGCTGCAGAGGGCGGTCAGCACAGGAGGAGATCTGTGCAAGCCAAAAGCACTGAGCAGGCTCCAGAGGAGGGCCTGTCCAAAGTCCTTGGCGTTGTCCTTCGGCAAGATGATGGGGAGTTTGAAGTACTTAAGCTATCAAACATTCATTTCGTGTAGAGTTGTTGGGTCACTATATAGGTAAACCATTAGACTGATGAGCTCCGTGAACAGGAGCCACCACTTCCTTTCTTTTTTCTTTTCTTACGAGCGTTTCCAGGGATTCTGAAAAAGTACTTCTGCACACATCCTCATGTTTTGTTACACAAGCCAAGTTAGCAATAGTGGCATGAAATAGTCCTGCTTACTTTCAGAGACTACAAAAGCAGTTTAGCTGGGGACAACGTCTGCCCGTATGGGAATATTCACCCTCCCGACCTCACCAATGTTTGCTGCCAAACTTGAGATGAGGGCAGGACTCGCAGTTCTGTCATAGGTATAAACCCCAAGAGGGGTTTTACGAATGACAAATTTTCAGGGGTTGGCAGCCTGCGTGCCTTGCTGGGACCCCATCGCCATGTTATTTTCAGTGGTGCTAAGTCATCTTGTGCCAGCTGTTAGATCTGAGTAACGTAACGGAGAAATGTGAGTAACAGCGCACAACTTTTTTCCGGTACTTTGAGGAGCAAAAAGGTAGTGGTGTCTCCATTGTCACTGCAAGGTAATTTATGGTAAATATAGGCCTTTTAGAAACAACCGCAGTGGCTGCCTTTCTTGGGAGGCTCTGAAGGCGCAGGAAGCAAAGTTCCTCGTGCTGGGCTGCATTAGTCACCACCGCTGCTTCGTAGGCCAGCCTGCATGCCCTCAAGGGACACAGATTTTTATTTATTTGGTTTAGCCTTTGATTTGTATCCCTCATCCCTCTATTTCTGAAAGTAGTACTACATCCTGGTGGGAGGGCCAGCCCTTCTCTCTGCCCCCTAACCTCCCGGTATCCTTTAGCCTTTATCTGCCGACAGCTGACCCGTGTCCCTGCGTACATCCCCGCTTCTCCTTTGTTCCCTTTCTTTGTGCTGCGCCGCCCGTTCTGCCTCTTCAGCTCGCTTTGTTGCTTCCAGTGTCTTGTCCCCAGCGCAGCGTTGCCTCTCCTCTGCGGCTGGCCCACATGCCCGTGTTTCCTCTCCTCTTCAGACTCCTGCAGTTCATGTCTTTGAACCTTCTGCTGGCGGTCTGTCCTTCCAGCCATTACGGAAACTATTGCTAGATTTGAACTGATAAAAAGAATAGTAGTAACGCTAGATCCAGTGCCATTCCTCTTAGCATCTTTGCCTGCTTACCTTATCTGCATATCTGATTTATTCTTGGCAGCTCTGTATCTGTGCTGGGACCTGGATGTACATTCGTATTCCTCTGAGTGGTGTATTAGTAATATATATAATCACTGAAATGTCCTTTCAGACTGCAGCTCTGAAAAATAGAACCTGGGGGGTTTTTTTGTTTTTTTTTTGTTTTTTTTTAAAACTGACATACCTATGACGTTTTGCACACGACTGTAAGTGCTCCGAGGGAGTTCTAAAATCTGCAATCTGTTATGAAGAGGCAAAGTGGTTTGCAGGCATTAACTGCTCTTTTTATATCTTATAAATAATTTAACTTATATCATGACATCAGTGATTACAAGTTATGTATTCCTGGCTCCCAGTCCTGCTGTCTTACCTCTCCCTCTATTTGTATCCTGCACAGGGAGAAACTTGGTGAGTATGTACTAGAATGAGAAAAAACTTTGTTTTCTAAACACATTGCAAATATTTGTTGCCTCTTGCACATCTTCATTGACGTCAGCTGATGTCCTGCTTGCAGAACAAACTTAGAATATGCAATAGGGATCTGTGTGTTGATAAGTACGGTTCACTAAGAAAAAAATTATCCAGGGAGAGAGAAACACATTTCACAGCACTCCGTTAGTAAAAAAGGGAAAAGGTTGGCAACTGAATTACATTTCCAGTGCAGATTTGGGACACATTTTAAAAAAAGTGGCTAGGAAAAGTGAGCAGACACTGACTGCAGTGACATCATAGAGGTAAAAGTAAGGAATGCAGAGTCCTCTGAATATATTTTAAAACTCTTCTTTTTAACATGATACTGTGGGAGTTTTATAATTGTTCTTAAGAAGAGGAATAAGAGCCAAGGTGGAAGTTTCAGGGCTAAGCATCACTCAAAGTTTTAGGTTTTTACTGCTTTGAAGTAAGGAAAGTGACAGAAACATGTCCAGCAGAGCATTAACAGTCAAAGAAAAACTTATTCTGTAGTTACGTCTGATCATTTGTACTATAGCGTCTTGGCTGATGATGTACCGCAAGATATGTCAATGAACGTGCTTTGCAATTCTCCCCAGATTTTGGCAGGCAAAGATTCAAAATATGATGTGACTTTATGCTTGTGGTGTGATTGCTCAGAAGAAATCTACTGCAAAAGATGGAAGCTTTTATGCAAATACCATTAAATTCACCTCTGTGTATTGCGGTGCTATTGTCCTGAAAAGGTTTTCTACTGATGGATGCCTGTTATTTTGGCAAGCGGAGGAAAAAGGCGGGATGTGTGGGCGTACTGCATTTGCTGCTATGTTTTGGGGAGTTGAACATCCATAGTAAATCACCTATTTGTTTTTGGTTAGCATTGGCGTGGTTTATTTATATGGAGAAGCTGATGTAGACCTTGAGACCTTTTCTCTTGTGTTTAACCTGATATGGACACTCTTGATGGAAGGTGTGTGTGTAACAGTTTGGAATGTACCGGCTGGTGCCACGATCTATCTGGAGGGAGGTATCAGCTGTAGGACCACTGAAAGGGTAAGACTAAGCAGACCATGTGGAAGCAGCTGTAGCATGTGTGGTGAAAGCACCCTTTTCCCCGAGGCTCGCTAGTGGAAACTACTACATTATTGTCTGCGTCCTGTGTTCCTGGCATGGAGTCTGAGACTGGTCTAAAGAAGGAAAATGGTTCTCTGTGTGTAGTCTGAATGTTGGTATGTGGTCAGCAAACCTCATCCAGATGCTTGTATCTTGCTGCATACTTTTGGATGTTGTTTTTCTGATGAATGGCAAGAACAGGTTTCTAAAAATAAATTAATGGTTTTCCCTTTTTACTTCCTGTGACTTAATATACTTTATTTATCTATATAGCTACTAGTCATTGTCATTCTTCAGCTCACAAGAGTATAAACAGAAACGAGCCTGAGTCACAAAGTAAGGATGTGGAGCCAGGCTTTTTCCAGGTTTTTAGCCAGGTGTAGGAGTTGCAGCCCGGGGCTCGAGGAGGGAAAGGGCTGGCTCTGGGGTTGTGCCTCGGGGGTCTCACAGGTGAAACAGGCAGCACGGAGGGGAAAGGCTGCCTGATGCCCCTTTCTGCGTCTTCTTCCAAGGTGGTGAGACCTTGCAGCTCTGTGCAAAGAGTTAAAAAATAAGTAAGAGTGGATTTTTAAGGTTAGTTTATCACTAAAATTATAAAATCCAATTGAGATTTCAGTTCATTATTCTGCTCACACGACTCCTAAGGTTGGTGAGGCCAACATCCAAAGCAACAGTTACTTTCATTTAATCAGCTCAAGCAACATACTTTAACAAATTCGGTCTCATAGGGTGTATAGTCAATTCACCATGCTGCTGATAGTGCACCCCAAACCAATCATTAACTTGAACCAAACAGATCTGAAAATAAATTAGTGTTCTTGGGGTTTTTAGGAAATGGTCTCCTTTCTGTGGTGATTGCCTACTAAAATCACAGAATGGTTTGGGACCTTAAAGATCACCCAGTTCCAACCCCCTGCCATGGGCAGGGACACCTCCCACCAGACCAGGTTGCTCAAAGCCCCGTCCAACCTGGCCTTGAACACCTCCCGGGATGGGGCCTCTACAGCTTCTCTGGGCAACCTGGGCCAGTGTCTCACCACCCTCAGAGTGAAAAATTTCTTCCTAATATCTATTCTAAATCTACTCTCTTCCAGTTTGAAGCCATTAAAATGTAAGGCTGCTCTTTACAACAGTAGCATAGCATGCTATAATTTTGTTACTCATTAGAAATGTGAAGTATTTGACCTAAAACGTGCTGAGCATCATTTCCCTTCCCAGAACACATCTTGGGAGTACCTCTCTTTGTTGCTAAGCAGCATGTCTGTATGTTAAATAGGAAAGACGCTTTGTAAGGTATACTGGACAATCTCAATTTGTGCTATCTGGAGCTCTGTGTATACATGTACCTGTCTATTCAGGTCTGGCTAACAGGACTGACTTTGTGTCCTGTGGGAGAAGCGGACTTGCTAACAAACAGAATAATGCAGAGTGAGTGTCAACACATTCCTTTTTTTTTTTTTTTTTTTTTTTTATCAACATGACTGATTGTATGGAGGGTGTGAATTGAGTAATCCTTAACTTTCATTTCAAATGATTCAGTTCAGCTCTGCTAAAAGACTGTGCAGTATATTGGGATATGTCATTTGACCTTGTATGTGGTGGAAGATAGCCTAAGATTCCCCCCACATGCACTATCCAGGTATCTATTCTGATCTTGCCAATACATATGTTTTTCACATTGTGTACACCACGTCTGTTTTGCTTCTTACGGGTAGCTTTGTTTCCTTCCCTTCTTTCTTCTTCTCATCAGTAACCATGCTTGTTTAGCTTCATCCTCAGCTGTTCTTGCTGTTGGATTGCCTGGTGAAAGCGATCACTCTCTGAGAGCTGCTGTATAGAGTATTGCAAAAGCTTTCTCTGCTTCCCTTCCAAATGTTGAGTTCATTAAAAGGAATCAAAGCTTCAAAAAACAATAACCTTCCCCCTGGATCCATGTTTTCAGTTCCTGTGAGTTCAATGAAAGTCTCCTGTAAGTAGACAGGGACAGTGTTTCATAGTCCAGAGTACGTTGTTGTCACAGGTTTCTGGGAAATGGGTATCAGCACTGTGCTAGTAGGGTGGTGTTTGCAGGCTCCATCAATTTGTCTGCGAACAATCTCCTGGGGTTTAGTGTTGACATCGACAGGGACATAGATTTGAAATGCTACTTCATCTTTACAATTGCTGTCAATAATCCATTTGGCAGATAGCTGAGACCAGCTAAAAGGCACGAGAGAACAGCCTAAGGTATGTTGCGAGGACATACTTCAGCTAACAGAGACAACTGTTTCTGTGCTACAGATTTGTATTTCAAATTCAGTCACTTTGTAGAAGTATTTTACTCCTTGTGCCCTGAGCTGTGAGATGATGTTTGGGCTCACAGAGTAGGAACAGGTCCTGTTTCGGAACAGTTGTACTCGAGGACATGCAGGGGAACCTCCTTTAGCTCACGTGGTAGGAAGCCAGGTTGAAAGGCAAAGGCTGAACACAGGAATCCTGTCCTAGCCCTTTTGCACGTCCTTTAGAAGGGCAAAGTATTTGTTTACCCACTGATCTTAAAGGACTTCATAGACTTTCGTGAGCCGTTGGGAGAGCCCATCAACTCCTTTTGCATCGCACTCGTTTGCTGTCACAGAACTCGTTATATGGCAAGAACAGATCTGTTGAATTGATGGGTTTGACACAGGTAACCGAAAAGAGGAATTGTCATTTCAGTTCACCTGAAATGGATTCAGCTGAGAGAAGGTAATACTTGTCCAGGATATAGCCATGTGCATTGTGTAGGTGACAGTGGAAGAAGTGGAATGGCGTGTATCTGCCCCAAATTAAACAGGGTAAAATTGTTCTAGGTGCTCCTTAGTTAAGACTTGGAGTTCAGACTATCAGGCTGTGCTTATTCACTCTGCGGTTTACTTCGCAGGGCGCTGCTGAGTGTCATCACACTGCAAAGTCTGGCCTAACTGAACTAGCTTATTTTTTAAAATTGCAGCTGATCATTTTCAGTTGAGAATGCATCTGGTCTCTCAACAGGCTATGAGTAATGACAGGTCATCGACTGCAAGAGAAATTGTGCTCACCGGTACCATTCTTACACTGCTGTAATGACTTGTCTTGTGTATGTTGCGATAAAGTATTTTTAATTAATCTTAACCATTCAAGTCCATCTGACAATATAACTGACTAGTGGGATAACAAAACACAAAGACCACATACTAATTGCCAATGGAAGAGGAGAAATAGGTTTTGGTTTAGATTTTAAGCATTCTGTTACATACCAGATGCATATAAATCAAACCTAGGCCCTTTAAAGCTAATAGTTTCTAAATGGCAGATGAATGAATTTAATTTTTAGTTTCTCCTTGCAGCATCTTGCTAACAAGCTTTCAGTTAAAAGAGCTGGATTCTTGTTTCCAAAACAAGATCTTTGTTGTCTTGATAATGTAAATTGATGAAAGCTTTCCCTTTTCTCTTTCTCTTCAGTATATTGTCTCAAAATAGCTCATCGGGGCTGTATCCTGCAATTTGCTGTGCCCTCTGGCCCCCATCCAGTAAAGCACTTAAGCATACAGATAGCCCTGGTTTTGGTGGGAAGTGGGCAACTGAGCACGAGACCCTCCGACCCTCCCATGTGTCCCGACAGCTTCCATCCCTCAGTGTTTTCAAGGGAAATCCGCACAGCGCTTCCCACCCCGCACAGCGCTTCCCACCCCGCACAGCGCTTCCCACCCCGCACAGCGTTTTCCCCACCATGCGTGAACAGTATTTTGCAATACAGCCCTGATCCTTTATTCATGACTCTGTTTAAGGGATTTTACGAACTACGGAGTTGAAGTGGAGGATTTTTGCATGTCAGGTAGCTTCTCGTGAACTCCGCTCTGGAATTCAGTGGAGATTTTGCCATCCATCTTAATTTTGGAAGCGAAGCACGTGTCTAATGGTAATTGAGGACTTCAGCGTCTCACCAGTCATGGCACTAAATCTTTAAAGTAAAATCCAGTCAAAGCAGTTCCTGGGAGCCTGCGATTGATTTCAGTCCAGCAATTACTCTGTATTGACTGACTCAAGCACGTTGTCCGCCAGCAGCAGGAGTTGCCTACAGGGACTCGGTTGCGGGAAGCTTTCAGGTTTTGCAGGTGGCAAATAAAATCTGGGACAGTAGCAAACATCTTTCAGCCTCAATGTGAACAACCTGATGTTAAAAACCAGCATTTAAATCTCATGCGCTGCGTGAAGGGTGTATATGTGCCGTCATTTAATAATGTAAGTAGGAAAATAAAGATTTCTCATAACCAGATTATTAAAGGGGAACGTCCCTGCTCTGGACTTCGGTATTGCTGTCAGAGCAAACCAGGGAGCTAATTTCAGCTTTTACCCTTTCCCAAGTTTGATACCATTACTCCCTCTGTTTCCTTGCGCCCCGTCCTCTTTGCGGCTGCTTTCTTTTTTACTCTTTTTTTTTTTTTAATTTATTTTTAAGATTCAAAAGGAGGAGAAAAAAGGATATTCCAGAAAGAGAGGCTGAACTGGGTAGGGAAAGTGTTTCAGCTATCCACAGGCAGGAAATTTGAGCTCCTCTGGAACCTGAATGAGTCCTGGAGCCGTCTCGTTATTTTTATATATTTATTTCCCTGTTTGGCTGTTCTGCCTGCTTTTCCCACGTTATCATCAAAGTGGCCCCAGAAGGGACAGTTGTGAAACAGAAACTATCTGTGAGTAAAGGAACAAAACCAGAGTTTTTGTTAAGCTAGAGATGCCTTAGTTGTAGCAAAAACAAACAACTTTAATTGCCGTAAGTATTTGCAAATGTTGCTGCTCTCTTCTAAACGTGTTTTAATATTGGGGGGGGGAGAAATGGGGAAAGGGAGGAAGAGATGTCAGTGGCAGCCCCATCTCGTTGAAATTTGGGTTGAGCCAGTACACGGCTGGTGGTTTCTGCCTCTTCCCACTCTCTGCCCTGGCCTGAAAGCAGATAGGTTTGCAGCAGTGAAGCTAAAGGAAAAAATAGTTTCTTCCCCTGGTTCACATGAACTGCTTTGAACTGGAACAGATGTGGATGTACAGAACTATCTGCTTACAGCGACTGTTCCATTTATAACCCTGGGTTTTCTATTCAGGTCTCTTTATCACTTTAACTTATTTTCTGTTTCCACATCCTTTTCCACAATAAAATATTCTTAACTAAATGGGTTTTCAGCTCGCATCCGAAACATTTGCAAGTACTATTCCTTGCAAGAATTTGCAGTGCCAGCGTTATTGTTTAGTGACTTTTTGCTAATAATGATGGCCAGTGGAGGCAAGGTCGAGTTTGGGTTTGTGGTATTTGTAAGATGGGGTTCAGAATATCGGTTTATTACCAAATTAGGGCAGAATCTGGAGTCTGATGTAATGGTGATAAAATCTCACAAAAAGGTGTTTGTAGTAGCTAACTTCCCAATGGCATTTCTATTAATTTTCTGCTTTGTTGAGCTGCAGTCAGATTTGGCGTACAAAATAAGTTTGTGTGCGACCCAGACCAAAGTTGTTGCAGTGAGCACAGATAAGAGATTCAAATTCAGCCACAAAAATTCAGGCAACGGTGTTGGTTTTGCTCTGTGTTTTTCATGAACTCCTACTTTGGAGTAAGTTCGTTCACCATTTGATTTGATTAAACCCCCAATAATTAATTCCCCAAATGCTCTGCTAGGTGAGAAGGTGGGCCCTGCAGTTCCCATTGACCGAGACACCAGGATGCATCCTGAGATGAAAAAATGCATGTAGTCACAGATGAAATCAGTAATGGTGTTGGGTTAAAACTAATCAGCTATGCTGTGCCAGTTCTGCGCTCACTTGAGCGGACCATGTGGCCTTTATTACAAAATTAGGAATTCATTTTTTTAGAGTTACTTCAGTTTCTCTGTTCTCTAATTTTCTATGGAAACAGTCAGTTGTTTGTATATTGGAGACCGTACGTGTCAAGTTCTTTGTTTTAGTTCATTGCTTTCGGCCTTGACACAGAAAACAAAATTTCATCAAAGTTGTGGAGGCAGATAGGATTTTAATCTAAACCATATTAAAAGTTGAAACCCTCCGTGACCATGGGGTTTCTTAGGGTTCAGCCATGAACTACCTCCTGTACTACCTTTGGGAAGGCCAGAGATTTTTCTTTGTAATTGGAAGGGACTTTTCTCTTCTGGTTGACTCCATACCAACTCTAAAACTGGATGAGAGAGTCCTGTGAAGCAATGTTGTGCTGGTGTTGGGATACTCTGAGGAACAGTCTAGGAAGACGGGGTGTCCCGATCCCCCAGGCTATGGATTCGTCACGGCGCTGGGTAAGAAATGCTTTGCTGTTGTTGGGTTACCTTCACTTCGCTCAAGTTGCGTTAAGTTAAATGAAAATAAAAGTAGGTATTCGCAGCATGGAAAAGAGAGTTTCAAATGTTCCCCAGCAACAAATAGATGAAGAAACAAAAGGAAATTTTGTGCTTGATCTGCTTTTACCCAGGTTAAATGGATAAGATCTCTCTGTCTCCACCTGTCAAGCTGATAGGGTGTAGGCAGGTTTCTGATACACAACTTGCGCTCGCTTAGGCTCACTTAAAGTCTTGTGTAATTGCACCCCCGGGGTGCACCTTTCAGTGTGAAGCATTTCTTTTGCTTTTTTCTCCTTCCCATTATCTATATGCTTTCTATTTGAATAGCTGTAGCTCGCTTTATTTGCTTGGTTTAATTTTCATTTAAAGTTTCTTCCAAGAAAAAAATAGATACTCAACTGCAAATATTTTTTTAATCTCTTGGAATGTTTTTGGTTACACTGTATGTAACCACATAGAAAACCCTTTCCACATTACCCCCATGACAGAACTTTTCTCCTGAACTCTCCTAGTGTCCTTGCGCTACCCTTCTGCAGCTTTAATGAGAATTAGAACTTCATGGGAACGTACCCAGTCCACAACCACATCAAAGCTGTGGTTGAAGTCCAGTTTTCAAACAACCCCCAAAGTTGGCCAAGTCTGGTTTTTCAGTTTTGATTTGATACATTATATAGAGACCATACTTGCAACACTCAGCGAAGGCTGGACTGCAGACACCAAGTTCCCAGAAGCTAATTGCTGTCTGGACTGAGGCAACATCTCCTTTATCCATTCCTGTAACTTGTCCACATGAGTTGTTTTATCCTCTCTTTCACCAAAGCACCACGTAATTTGTCTGGGTTTAATACTGACCAGTAGTAATTTCTTAATGTGAAGAATGTGCAGTGAAGGAAAATCTGTTTACAGTTCTTTGATAGATCAGTTCCATTTTTGTTTGCATTTGCCAGTTTTACTGACTTTATTTTTAAGGAAAAATAATTACGTGGAGTCTGGATTTAATCGAGGCCTTTCCTGTTTTATGTGAGGAACAGACAAAGACCTGTTGCATCAGAAGAGTAAAATTAGGTGGGAAAAAAGTGTTCTTTCCCTTCAACGAATAAATCAAGTGCTTCCACCGTACAAGAATACACAGCAATGTAACACGTGTGGGCACTAAGGATAAGCAGACACATCAACAGAGGGAAATCTCTGACAAGGTTTAGGTATGTCAGTTGGACATGGGATGTATCTTAGTAGACAGTCTGTCACTTTTATTCCCTAATAACTTTTGACAAGAGACAGATAATACTGCAGAGTTTATTTTAAGGTAGATTGTTTAATTTTGTGTCTGTTCGTTCTTTCTTTTTTTTTTTTTTCTTTTGTTTTTTTCTTTTTTCTGGATACTTTCCCTTTTTCATACCAAAAAGAATAGTGCCCCAGCTATTTGTTAAGTTTGAAGATTTGGGGTAAGTAGCTGGTTATATTTGGGAAGGAAGCAATGGATGCGGAGAGCAGCTGGATGCTGTTGGAGTGTCGATTCCTTGGCTGTGGGAGATGTGCCCCCTGCTCCCATCCCTCCGCCATCCTGCTGCACCCCCAGAGCCAGGCAGAAGCTCAGGGGCTAAAGGCTCTCCATCTGCAGGAAGAGATGATGCTCCCAAGCTGTCCCCGAGGTTCATGTGGAAGAATACAGCTTCCCCCCCCCCCCCCCCACCTTTTTT
>VFFE01008092.1:730075-796976 GCA_008921705.1 Burhinus oedicnemus
TTGGTTTTTTTTTTTTTTTTTTTTCTCTCCCTGTGGTGGCTTTTGTGTTCGCTTATTTTATTCCACAGCGGTCTTGGAAAAACTTAAGATGTCTTTTTAGTTTTGTCTCAGGTGACTTTCTGGTGAAGGGTGTTACAGAAAAATATTTTACTGCTATATGGGAGTATAAGAAAAAATGGTACGTTTAGAGAAGCTTGAATGATTCCAAATTTCTGTCCTTTTTCTTTGCGGTGTTATTCCTCATCCTTGTTGCTACTGGAACACTGATGCTGTTGGAAATACTTTTTCAGCTTGGTCCTACAAATTAGTCAGTAATGAACCAGACCTATCTAGCCTGAGAGATCTTTGCTTAGCATCAGCAAAAGAAGTGACCTGCTTAAATACACACAGGTTTGTGTTTTCCTCCATCAGGATTGACATGCTTTGCCCTTAGTGTTGTACTTACTTATTTTCAGTTTCTTTATAAAGAAGGCCTCGTAGTCAAGTGGTCAGAGCAGGACCCAGCAGTCCGACCCAGGCTGTACCCATGACTCAAATTGCACTGAGTCAGCATGCATCTCGGCCAATCCAGGCTGCAAACTGAATTATTAAGAATTGCTTCAGTAAAAATTTGTATTTGGATTTAGCTAATGTGAAGGAGAAGTAATTTTAAAGCTGTTTGAACACAGGAGTTTTAACTGGAGAGGGTTGTTTTGGTTTGTTTTGGTTTTTTTTAAAATCCATGTTTGTGTTCTGCTCCACCATGTATTTATTTTAAAACCTAGTTGTGCATCAACACATTCTCAATCTGAAATGTAGATCTCGGACTGAGATGTTTTAAATGTTTGAACTGAATCCAGTTTTAAAGTACCACAGTTATCTAAGAAGTACATCAAAGTTGCCTTCAGTGTTCATTTCTCATTATTATCTATTCTGGAGAGCTGATTGTTTTTCAGTGTAATTAGTGTACGTGTTACCGTAAGTTCTCTTTCTGATCTTGTATCAGACGTGCTCTCGTGTTTACAGAGAAGAATTTCATGCGGTATCTATGAAGCTAAGTTTTACTAAGTCAAAAACAAACTTTTGCCCTGATTCCACGATTTTAGATATCAGATCTGTGTGCTATCAGGTCACTCAAAAGTACTGGTTTAGTTTTCTTTGACTTATGGGCACATACAGTTTGCATTTCTATCAAATTCCTCAAAGCACCCAAATGAGTTAAGGGTGGCTCTGTTCCTCTGTGCCATCTTTAGGTTGGCCATGGCTGGACAGTTGATCACAGATCTAAAATAAAGCCTGCTAATGCTAAATTGCCCCACCAAAAATTTCTCAAAACCAAAAAAGTGAGTGTATTTACCCTTCAGCATTCTGTGTTATGTGACCGTGGAGTTTTGGATCTGGTACTAGCAGCCTTAAATCTTACATTGTTAAACCAGACTTGTTGTTGCTTATCTTCCTGGAAAAGGATGTGCTCCCATGGCTTGGAATGAGAACCAGACAAGTGCAAAATACTTCATTGGGTAAGAATAATTAGCTGGTTAAATAACAGTTCCTCAGAAAAGGGTCTAGGAGTCATAAACTAAGCATAAATCCACAGTATCTTATCTTTTAGGGAACATGTTGGTGTATGCAATAGATCATGTAGTAATTCTGCTTGGGGCTGGAGAAGCCTGACCTGGAGTACTTCATCCAGTTTCGGGCATTTTTTTGCAAAAAAAGTGTGTCTTGGCCTAAAGCCAAGAGGAGAGCAACACAAATGAGAAGAAATCCAAGAAAATATGTCTTAGAAGAAAGCAGTGGGAGACAGGCATTTGGCCAACGGGGTTTGCAAACTTCCATTTGAGTTTCTAGGTAGAATTGTTGTTTATGGTGGAATATTCATTATCCTTGTCCTATTCTGAGGTGCCCTGTGTTAATGCTGAAATTTGTTTGTAACTCGGAGGGAAAAGTCCGTGTTACAGGAGGGGAAAGGAGACAGTGGGAAACTCTCTGTGTGTGCATGGCCCCTGTGCCAGCTGCTTTCAGGAACTCCTGGGTCATCATGTCCAAATCTTTGCTATTTTGGGCAACCACATCACAGAATCCCATTCATAAATGTCTCAAGTACCATTATAAAAATAGTTTGATTTTTTTATTTATTTTCTTTTTTGCCTCCATTGCTCTGATGTGAACCTCATGCCTCCAATCCAGAGCCTCATCTCTAGTGATCATGTTTGAGTGTTTTAAAATTAATGTAGTCACACATGCACTTTATTTGTTCTTCATTGCCCTTTGGCTTCTTGACCACAAGACTGGGGGTAATGAAGGGGTAGTTTTCTAGCTTAAAATACCTGAGTTCTTTTATTGCCTTCTAGAAGGACATGCCTCTCTCTGCATCCCTGCCACCACACCCTTAGTCATTTTGTATCTGTTTAAATTTGAGTTCATGTTTCTGAAATAGGGGGTGATGAGTACTGCAGGCGGTATCCCAGAGAAATGCTGCTGTTGCTCTTTCCTCTTTACTGGCAGTACCTTGCTTGATATACCCTAAATTGTCATTTGCCTTTTTCTTACAAGGGGATAGTTGTACTGTGATCGACTGACATATAAGGAAGGAGTCCTGAAGTATCCTGCAATGTTAGACAGAGCTACCATGTGATACCCTTAGAGAAGATTAGGAACAGCCTGTGTTTGAGCAGAAACCACGTTCCACTGTACTGAGAGCCCTGATGGGCTTGTAAAGGAATTACAGTCATAGGAAAGATATTTTTGTGGGTGTTCCTTGAAATCGAGAAGTCCTGTTGCTTTTGGGCACAGGGTGGACAGGCAGTGGGTGTGCAGTTTGATCACAAGGTGTTAGCTGCAAGTTGGTTTGACACCATTTTCAGCTATTCTGCTCTGAGAGCACTTCTGCTACCACAGAAAGTGTCTCCCAAGAACAAGACGAAGGTGGCTGTGAGAGCAGAGGAGTGTTGCATTAGTGGTTTCTTACACCATCATGAGGGAGCTCGGGCAATCCAGAAACTTGAAATTACCAATTTCTGCTTGATTTACAAGGAAGAAGAGGTTGACAAGGTTGTCCCTTAACTGACATGTGAGAGAGGAGCTGATGTACCAAGTGTGGTTTTCTAGAGATTGAGCAAGAAAAATTTCAGCTGTTTTTTGGAGGTGAGGGTTGTGAGGCAGCAGTATAAAGACTCAGAAGATTCCCAGCTAATCAGCCAGCTAATTCAGTAGAGGGAATTGCACATCCTCATTGTGGACACCAAGTCCCATTTCTCAGAGGAGGTGTTTTGTACAAGAGTTTAGGTAAGAGATTGGGTTTAGAAAACTTAAGAAATGTGTGGTCAGGTATGGCTTACCACATTGCGTGTGGCTATATTTCACATACTCTGAAAAGTTCGAGGAAATTTATTGGCATTGGGACCTGAGCAGAAACAGCCTTGTCTTTGGTCCCTACAAAGTCAGGAGAAGGCAGAACTGTCGGTAAAACCAATAAATAGCCTTCCACAAACCAGAAGAGACTCCAGCTCAAGGGCAGAACAGACCTCGTGCCAGCGGTGGGGATATTGATGCAGTTTAGGATTGCAGAAGCTTGGCATCACAGGTTAAACTGCCAGCCATTGCACCCATGAGGACTGCGACCCATGAGGATGCGACCAGGGTACCTTGTGCGGTTCCCGATGATGAAGCAACGAGGCTCTGTTCAGAAGGGCAGAGTTTTAAAAGGTCGTTGCTGGGTGGAAATTTTTATCTGCTGAACTGAATCAATATTTTGTGATTTGTAAATCTTACAGCTGTGTGGTGCACCCCAGTGATGTTGGTGGAATAATGAAAGATAAATGGCTGTCTGCACAAGAACATCCCTTTCCCCCCACCTCTTTTTTTCCTAAGGCATGGGTTTCCTAAGGCATAGCAGCAGCCGCTTTGGTTGTGCTGCTACTAAGTATTTCCATATTTAAACAGTACTCCAGATTGTTTACTGAAGTGGTTAAGCGATACGCCATCCAAAACTCTGGGAATCGCACCATAAATTTCCCAAATAAATAGGCATAAGGACAGAAGCCAAACAGGATGCAAGTGCTAAAAAGCCTCAAGATTAGCAAGATGTGTCCTTTTCTGTCAAACTAGCAAGTAGGTGTTTTACCATGAAAAATAGCATTTCAGATTTTTCTACAATTGCCTGATTTTGGTGCTTGGCTTCTTAAATCATGTTTAAAAGGTCACAGGCTGAGTCTCTTCTAAGAGCCTGAGGGCTGATTAGCAGGCGGGAAGATTAGCAGAGAAAGCACTTGATATTTTCTTGTCCAAGGAGATCCCGATAGGGTGCTGTGGGAATTGTTATGCAGGCTGGAGTAGGTGTGGTGAGGCATTTTTTTTCCGCTGGAACATCATGTTCAGGGGTGACAGCATTGGTCTGTAGATATTTTCTCCTGTGAGAACCGGCACTTCAAAAGCTTGCCCAGAGAAGTTGTGGCTGCCCCATCCCTGGAGGTGTTCAAGGCCAGGCTGGACGGGGCTTTCAGCAACCTGGTCTAGTGGGAGGCGTCCCTGCCCATGGCAGGGGAGTTGGAACTAGATCATCTTGAAGGTCCCTTCTAACTCTAACCATTCTATGATTCTATACCTAAGTTTATACTTGCTCCAATTTTCAGTACCATTAGAGCATCCAGCCTTCCACAAAATACAATTTTGTGATGTACTATTGTCGGACATTCGTCAAGAAGACTTTCTGTGTTCTCTGAAGTTTCCTTGAGGCATCATGTTGGACTGCTTTGTCTGGAGCTGTGCTGTATTGGCATTCGCTGTCCTTCCTGCCTTCGGTCACAAGGGCCTCACAGGCAAGAATCAGCCCACTGGTAGGAAAGGAATAAGGAATATAAACTCTTGATCTGAGTTATAAATACTTCCTGAAGGAATATAGTTAGAGACGAAAGTTATCAGGAAAAAGGTCTTAGTTTCACATAAACAAAAATCATGCTCGTGTTAAAATTAGGTAAGGAGAAGAGATTCAGAAATAGTACACGTGTTGTAACATTGAAATATTTCTTCATGTAAGTACGTGTAGTTATTGATAGAGGTGCAGCCACTATCCGTTGGTGGGGGCACTAATACCCTTTCTGTATGTATTGGTGGTGTACAAAATGCCTATACTCCCCCCTGCTCTCTTCACTGCTGCTGGAGGAGCTGCTTGGATGGAAGCTGTTCCTCAGGGAGGAGGTCTGACACAGCTTTCCCTAGCCAAGTCCCTGCCAATTTGCATACCCACCCCTTCCCCAGTATATGGTGTCTTACAGGCTCTAAAGCCGGGGAAATAGATTGCACGTGCGTTTTATCCCAGGCATATCTGCTGCTGCTCCTCTATGGCTCCCATATGGGCAAGAAACAAATTTACATTGCTTGGAAGGTCGTCTTGTTTTTCTCGAGGTTTTTATCATGTGAAGGAGGTGAACAGGGCCATACGTGTGTGTTCTCTCGGGGGCGGGCTGCAGGTGATGCCCTGGTGCCGTAGGTGAGGTGCCTACCCCTCTGAAAGTCTTTACCAAGCAGATAGTGGAAGTGTGCCTTCATCTTGAGTTAGGCTGGAGAGTGCCAATGTGAAAATAAAAATTCCCCTAGGAATTTTTTTCAACCACTGCAACTGGTTTAAATATTTTTAAATATCATATGTCTCTCAAATTAATGCATTGTGCAATAGCTGATCCAGCGTTACGACACCTGTTCCACCGTAACCACTGTTGCTCTATCACATCACTTCACAGAATATCTCCGATACATAGCCAGTCATAATAAAAAATAGCAACAGCTATGGGTTCCAGACATCCCAAAGGTTAGTAAAGCAAATGGTTCAAGGACATTACTAGCGAACTATCTCCATTAGATTTGAAATCAGTCAGAATTGCGCCACCTTCATTTATATTTACTTAGTCGCCCTCTATTCCTTTAAATACCAGCGTTGACATCATTACTGTGGTCAGGGAGAAGAACTTTTCTTTCTCTTAATCAGCAATGAATTTATTGCAGGTTTAAAAGTGATCACTTCAAGGTAATTTCTGAAGAGCTTAGATATTAAAAAAAAAATTAAAAAATACAGAGACTGTTCATGAGACTAGAAACCCAGCTGGCAAAAATGCATCATGTGTTTTATAAACTGGTTGAACTAACCAACCAACATAGCGTATGTGTTATTAAAAAGTGATAAAGTTTGCAAATAGCAGTTTACAATACATTTTGAAAAAGTTTATGGAATAACAGATATACTGAAGGACAGTATCCAAAGAAATGACTTTTCTAAATATTTTGGTAAAACAAAAATTTTTTTTTCATGCAGAGTATTGTTTTTCTAAATGTTTTGGTGCTTGAAGATAAGCAATATATTAAAGTTTAATTCCATTTTATTCCATTGTTTAGGTTTTTTTTCACTGAACTGATAAACGTTTACCAGATAAACGAACAGAACATTTTTTTAAAAAAAAAAAAGGACAGCAAGTGAAATATTATTCTGCTAACCAAAACAGAAAAACACAATAAAACCTTGTCTTAAGCTTATAAACTTAATCACACTTTAGAGGAAAATAAATTCCTCTCCTACATCCTAGGATGAAACCTTGGCCCTCTATAAATAACGAGGTTACAACATCTTCAATGTCTTTCTCAGGAAATATGAAAACAAATGATGTTTTCTCTCTTTCTCTCTATCTGCATTGATGTCAAATGTTTGCTCTTGGCAGGAGCTGCTCTTTCCTTTCTTGCCCTGAGTATCTTCAGGCAGGCCATCACTGGGCATGAGGGTGTGATGCATTTTCATGGTTGTATTTCGCTAAAATTTCTTCACTGGAGGCCTGTGGTGGTTAAAATACCTTTTGACCATTAATTTTGTCAGTGACTCCTTGCTGTCCAATGGGGAGCGGTAAGTTAAGTGCTGGCTGTGGACATGACTGCCTTCGGGCAGAAATCTGCTTCTTTAAGGGCCATAACTTTCGTATGGGTTCTGAGCTTCTTTTGGAGAAGTACTGCTGCAGAACAAATGAGAGGAATGAAACTTGGAAATCTGGATGGAGATCTTGGCCCAGTTGCCTTTGACCACCTGCAGCACCCACAGAGCCCTCCACACTCTGCTTCTTTCCGTTTTATGGTCAACAGCAATTTCATGGCAATTTCCTCTCCTTTGGTCTTTGACAGTAGATGTGGATTGAGTGGCAGTGCCTTTGGATAATTGAGGCTTTTTAGTCAGTCTGTCCCCTGTTACAAAAACTACAGGGCAGCAGTTTACACTTAGACTCGGAGTCTTGACTGCTCCTTTGATACAAAGATGTATTAGACAGTAAAGACTGCTGAAAGCTCATTAAAGAAGAGACTTGGTGAGCCTGGGCTTGGCGCTGCTGTCATCATCAGCTTCCCTGCCGAGCGCCAAACTGCAAAGAACGCATCTCTCTGCTCAAACATTTCAAGTGTGCCTTTCATCTGGGGGTCCTGAAATGCCTTACCAAGGCACTGGCCCAATCCTTCCTCTTGCCGGCACTTGAAGGGAAGCTGGCTTTGCTCATGGATTAGTTTTCTGCTCCAAGAATTTTGCCACTGTCCTGGTTTGAGCAGCACAGGAATAATTTCACTTTAATGCTTGGGAAAAATGTACTTTTAGAAGACTCTAGAGTCTGAATTTGTGAAAATATTTACTTTATAGCCAGCTATGGTGTGTGGCTTTCAAGATCTCAGTGTTTTGGAGCTCACCAGGTGTGGGGACGAGGAGGAGTGAGACCCGGGCACTTGACCCACACTGGCCAGTAGGATTATTCCATACCATGAATGGCACATTCCATAGAAATTAGAAAGTTTGCTGCGAAGCTCGCTCTCCCCTGATGGCGGCGATCCAGAGAGCTTCTTGCCCCGGTGCCGGAGCCCTGAGCCCTTCCCTTCCTCCTGAAATCGTAGTGCTCGCAGTGTCCCACATCTGTTGTCCCCTGCTGGGAGTGCACGACTTCCTACGGATAGAATGGGCTGAGTGTAATCCTTGTGTGTTTTATATTGGTACTGGGATCAATACTGGTTCTTTAGTGTTATTAATGTTAATTATCTAATCTTATTCTACTAAATCTGTTTATATTTCAACCCCTGTGTCTCCTTGGTTTTTTTCCTTATTCCCCTTCCTGGGTGGGAAGGGGTCATCGGGTGAGAGAATAATTGTCTAAATGACAAAAAATTTTTGTGGGTTTCTCAAACCATAACAGCCACCCAAGATGGGACCACCAGGAATCCTAAGTAGGAGTATCTTATTTTCCTATAGTGTGTGTTTCTGCATCCTCTGGCACAGGCCAAGCTAGCTGGCCGGCATGCGGCACCTTCCCGGAGCATCAGGTTCTTTGTGGCAGTCGGAGCTCATCTCTTTCTTGACAACAAGGAGATCACCTGGTTGCGGAGTCACTTCTTAGGTCTTCTGCCTCTGGAATGCCTCAAGTTAGTTCATTAAGACTGGGGAACACAGGGAATTGTGTTCTTGTGGATAGACAAGAGTTAATAGAGCTTTTCCAATAGAGCTTTTCCAAGGGAAAGCATCGATTTGCATTCCCTTGTTCAGGGAGGGAGGGAGATTGTTTCAATGCCAGTGAAACTTAGCAGTTTTTTGTCATATAGCAGTGTTGCTCCGCATCCAAGTTAAAACTGCAGGGGTATGAAGAAAACTTGCTAGAACGAAGCTTTTGATCAGGGCAGGATTTTGGTTTTATTTCCTCAAATAGCACAGAGCTAGAGGCTACACTGGGACCTTGGATGAATATGACCTACCACCGTCCCACTATCATATCAGCTCCACCTGCTTTGGCACACCCAAAGAACATAGGTAAGTGGAGCTCTGCCGGACAAAACCCCACCCAGCATGACTGGCTCTTTCAGCACAAACGTAGAAGGGCTGCAGTTACTGACCGAGGTGACTGTGGTCAAAAACATCGTTGTCAGGTTAGCAAAACCTTCCAAGGCATCCACGCCTCAGCCTATGCAGTCTGAATGCCCTCGTGACTTTGATGTATGGAAAGTTAAACACAAGCGCAAATGTTTCAAGATCAGGGCTTCAAATGGGAAACCTCTTGGGTCAAGAGCAGCTTTGCCAGTCAGCACATGCTATGGCCTCAGCCCCGGGTTGCAGTCTGTGGCCGATATTTTAACAGTAAAACTGATAATATTTGGATCCTCGTTTTCATGTTTGGTATAAGAAGCTATTTGTAATAGCCTGCTAAAGGAAAATATACTTAATATTTTAAATCTATTTAGATATCTTTAAAAGCTACTGTGAGAGTTCAGGTATACATCGTCCCAATACATACCAATTCTCTCCCCGTAATCTCTTTTTTAGTATTTTTTTCCTTTCATCTTACTGCTCCCATTGGTAAAAACTCCCTTCCCTCGGAACATACAAACAAAAATAACAAGCATCATAACCCTTCAAAATTTAACTAACGGGATTAATAGAGCACGGATTCATGGGATCTTCCGTATCTAGTCCATCCTCTTATTCTCACAATCCGTATAACTCAGGATATGACATTTCGGAGTGCGTTCAAGAAAGTCATCAGTACGTGTTTTGGCAGTCAGCAGTAACTTGTGTACGAAAGGGGATTCCAGCCTTTAGTCCTGATGCACTTCAGTGAATCAGGCCAGTGCTTCTGCTCTCATTAAAACGAAGATAAAATGCAAAAAAAAAAAAAAAAAAAAAAAAAAAAAAAAAAGTTGCAAGAATTATTCTGGAGCAGCATTTTGCTAATTTTGACTGTTTTGCTATGAAGGACTATCAAATTACAGAAATAATTGGTAAAGCTGGAGTTAGAGTTCGCAAAGAACAATCTGCAGTGGACTTGAGCCTGGCTTTAATGCTGCTTTTTGTGGACTAGCAACAGAAGCAAATCTGAAATATTTTTCCAGTGTCTGGTAGAAGAAGAGTGTTTGATTTAAGTATTTTAGAAATATGTCTGAAAACAGGCTTTCTTGATAGACCATTAAATAGCTTGTGGTTGGGGGGAAAAAAAAAGTGCGATTTGTCTTGGGGGGAGTGGGGAGTTTTGTGTGATTTTTATAAAATGTGGGATTTTCCAGGGTCTAAATAAATGGGTAGCATGAATCCTGTTATAGAATTTATATTTGCTGGACCTTTATGTGCTGTTGAAAATGTCATTTCAACCAAAATGTTCATTTGACTGTCACTATGGGTTTTTGGTAATCTGCTCTTCATTTTTAGATTTCACATTTCACAAGGGGTTCTGTCAGATTAGGTGTGTTCAAGCCTAGGGGTACGTACTGCAGACAGGGTAAATTAATCTTTAAAAACAAAAATAGAAGGGCAGAAATAGAAATGATGTCATAGTTGTGTGTCCTTCTAACCTTCTTCTAACATGTTACTGATAATAATAGATCAATAACTTTAAAGCAGTAGACAGCCTTCCAGGAAAGCTGCAGCCCCGCTCTGGAGACCCACCGTGGGTAAGTCAGTACTGAGAAATATAGCCAAGCAAGCTGATATTTCGAATTATCCTGCCAGGAGCTGAATTTTCCCCAGCCGTGTGACAGGAGTTGGTTTTCAGACTCCCAAATACTGGACACAGAGTCTCTGAATGGGCTGTGCTGTTCAGCGTGATAGGAAGTGCTAACAAAGTTGTCAACGTCAGCCCTATTAAGATTGTCCTGCTTTAAAAGTATTTCTATTCTGTAAAGGAAACTGTCCTTGGAATCCGAGTTTTATTTCACTGTTCCATCTTTTGCTTTTTTTTAATGGATTGGCTCATAACCTCCTGTGTGCTTCATTAAGGTAATACCCTGTACAGACCTAGGCGACAGCCAAGTTTTAAAATAAATGCAAAAGCGAAGGCAACGGGTGAGTTCCAGGGCGTCCTACTTCACATGGTGCTAGAGGAGATCAAAGGAGCAGGGAGTCACCTCTCTGCAGGCGGGTGGACAGGAGGTGCCAACATCCCCGAAAGTGTTAATCTTGCCTGGGGGTGGGTCGGTTGCCTTTTACAGCAGCCCTTTGCCTGCCAGGCCAGTCGTGCAACCTCCAGCATCTCCAGAAGCACTGCAGCTAGGGGCAACATCTGGCTGTTCACATCTGGGAGAGGCCAGGGAAGATTTAAATCCAGTGATCACAGATGTGGATCTAATCAGTGCTTGACTTTGAACGGGACAAAAGTTCAGGACATGTACGAGCACTCCTTGGAGAGCACTGCGGTTCCTCACCGGGCTGTTGGTCTCAGGCCAGTGCCTCGTAAACAGGTGGTAGCGTCCCAAAAAAGAACTCCCCTCTTTGCCAGCAGCGGGTATCCTCGCTGGCGGTCCCACGGCAGAGCTTCGCAGGCCAGGAGGAATGAACCATAGGGCAGGAATGAGACGCGCTGGTGGGGTGGCATACTGAGGCTTCCTTGACATTTGCCTTGCCTTATTTTTCCCGAGGACGAAGCAGGGATTTTGGGCTCCAAACCTGCCAACCTTTTAATAGATCAGGAGGGAAAAAATAACCCCAGCAAGTAAGAGGAGGAAGTGATAGGTGAGTCGCTTGTGAGAATTTTTTTTTCTTCTTAGCCCAAGGATTAACCTGTAGCTTTGAATTTGGAAGATACAAGAAGTAACGAAATAGTTAAGAATGTGCTGAAGGAGGACTCTGCTGCTAGGGGGCAATATATAGTAAGCAAAAACACACTAAGGCATTTACTCTCAGTATCTATCATAAAGTTTTTTTAAGAAGCCCCCAAATCCAAAAAATATCCGACATATTGCGTACACTAGCATTTCTTCTGCAGAAAGAGCATAGTATAAACAAAATATACAACCTATATTTCTATGTATGTATGTGTGTGTGTTGTTTGTTTTGTTTTGTTTTGTTTTTTACAAATATATATGTATGTGTGTGTGCCTGACTTCCTTAATATGCTTCCTCCCTATCACAGTAGGGCCGTTAGCAGTTCTGGGACTTGCCTACAGCACTTTTGCTTGATAATTCATATGAAACAAATGCCTTCAGCTGAAGGAATCCGAGCCCCATACACTGGTATTTCAGAAGCTTTTGTGAAGAGCTGGTGTTGTGGTTCCTTTAAAGTGATTCGCTCAGTGAACTTGCCCTGCGTGATTCTTAATTTTTCATTCTGAATTCTATCACAATTTATATAAGGCAAAAAGAGAAGAATGTGGACATTTAAAAGTCTTAAATGACATTGTCTTGTTCTGCTTCTTGCTTGGTGAGAACAACTGGGACAGCTGACTTAGATGTCTTTACGACTGTTTTGTTCCAGCCACTTTCTTAAATGTACTCCTTAAAAAAGAAAACAAGGGGAGATAAGAGCAGCTAGCTTCAGCAAAGTTCCTAGTTTCTGGTTGAGCAGTGAAATAGTTGTTCGTTTGTTTATATACACTCATGCTGACTAGATGATGCTCGTTTTAGAACTAGCACAGGATGTTTCTGTAAAAACTGTGTTGTGTGAATGCAGTTTTCCATTTATTTTAATGAAAATTTTTTTTTTTTGCCTGAGACTATTCGGTGGTTATATGTGATTATGAATATAATATTAATAAGCTAGCTGTTCAAGTCTGACACTAGTAATGGAGAAGATACACCCATTCCTAGAGCGGGTTTTCAGTTTTGGTTCACCTGGTCACCAAAGTTCTATGAAGAAGCATTGTCTAAATGATTAAGGGCTACAGTACAATGTGCTGAATTTCTGTGGTGGAAAAGTTATTGTTAATTAATTAGTGTTAATTTTTGCAAGAAGAGTTTGAGGGCTTTTACAGCTGCAACTGAAGTTTGAACAAAGGAGCGGATGTTTGCAAGTTTGAGGGATTTTTATTAATTTAATCTCATTTCCCATATTGTTCAGAGTGAGAGATCACTGGAGATTCAGGGGGAGAAGTAACCGGCGCAAAGACACAAGACATGCACAGACCCTCCTTACCGTTGTAATGCGCTTGTCTCTTCTGATCTTTTCATTCACCAGTTTCTGTCCTTGTGCTCTCATCTCTGTGATTCATAGAAGTTTATCTTCTTCAGATGAATATTGTGCTGGCTTATTTTGTACTGGAAGTGGCACAGAGCTCATTGTACCTGATTCTTCTTGTAGAGAAATCGCTTCAGAATGGCTAAGATATCTCCAACTTTACTGCCGTTCGCAAGGTCATTACAGCATCCCCGTGCTCTGAGTTGCAGCTGGTGGCTCAGTGTAGTCCACAACATCCCAAGGTCTCTGGGAAAACTCCCGCAGAGAGCAGAAAGGTAGCTTGAGAGCTGCTGCAAACATCTGTTTCTGTGTCTTCTTTTTCTTGCTCTCCCTCGCTCCTAACAAAAAAGGGACAGCTGTTAAGATACGTGTATGGTCACGTACCCTATGGAGCTGTTGCTAAACACAAGTGTTGCC
Organism: Burhinus oedicnemus; assembly: GCA_008921705.1. Classification (NCBI taxonomy): domain Eukaryota; kingdom Metazoa; phylum Chordata; class Aves; order Charadriiformes; family Burhinidae; genus Burhinus; species Burhinus oedicnemus. The sequence goes on from VFFE01008092.1 coordinate 743,416, forward strand.
TAAAAGCCTGGTTTTATGTGTACAGGGTCATTAACAGCAAGAACAGGAATTACCTGGCAGCGAGGATGGTGGAACTTCTAGACCCATCTGATGTTCACCAAATACTTTCTCTAACCTGGTTCACGGATGGAATTGAAGTTGGTATCAAATGCTTTTCAGCGTTCTGCACTCTTACAGAATGTGGGTATTTTGAGACAGGCAAGGAATACTTTAAAGTGTATCATTATATATTGTATACTTGGCGAGGTGTTCTGCGATTCATAGCGAATATTGGGAAATGACAAAGCAATACATAATAAAGTGTAAAAGAAACATCGAGTGGGTCTGAGTCTATGTTCCAGGAATATTAGGAACTTCTGCCATGTCAAAATCCCTGGCTTCCTGAACAACATCAGCATGGATATGGAGGAGAAAGGGCTGATTGGTCATATGGCTGTGTTGAAGTACGTTGAGCGCTTCTTCAAGTCTTTGTTGTAGTGTTTTCTGGTTAGTAAATAGAAGAGAGTGGGTTAGTCAATGTTAGAAGGCAGCAAAGCTGGCAATTTTCACAATACTCTCCTCTTTCAGCTCCCAACAAAGAGATTAAGATGTGACTCTAGCTGAATTAGGATGTTAATGTGCTTTGTGCTCTTCATATTACATCTACTATCTTGCCATAAATAATTCTGAACCTGAATTAATTCTGAGATGAAATTATTGTCCTTGTTTAATGTGATGAACACAAAATAGAGATTCACGGTTTTAAGGCTTTAAAATACTCTATTGCATATAAAAAGATGTTTTGTGTTCTGCAACAGAAAGCTTTGACCTGTGCCAAATCAGCATAAGTGAACTAGTTATAATCCCTGTGCGTTTGTAATTACTAAAGTGGTTTGGATGGCTTTACTGAGTATTAAATCCTGACATCATCTTTAAGTACAGAAATCAAACTTGTTGTAATTAAGATTGTATCAATAAAGTTCTTGCATTTCATATCTTTTCCAGTAGTTATAATAAACCAAAATTGTATGATTCATTGCCTACCTTAAGTATTTGTTCTTTCCAATATTGCCAGGCTACTGATGTGTAAACAGAAATGTAAATACATGCTTGCAGATGGGTGATTGTTCGGGCTTGCACAATAGTACTGAATCATTTGAGCAGGTCTCCTTGCTCCGTACCGTGGACTTAACAAATGCAGAAGTACAGCTCCAGAGCACAGGGAGCTCGTTTGGACTCACTGAAGCTTGTGATTTTCTGCTCCGAACATATTCCATCCTAATTGTAATTTCTAAAGTATCATTGAAAAGTTCACAGGTCTATTATGAGATACACAAAATACTCAGATTCATGGTCAGTAAAAGGTGCCTCTCTTCTAAGATCCTCTGTAATGTGCTGAAGTAACTACACTTTATTCAGTACATGTGTAAAAGGAGAGGGAACTTTTACAGCACTTAAGCTATTGTTTCTAGAAAGTTGTTTCAGGCGTTGTTCCAAATAAAAGTGCAGGTTGTTATGCTTATGAAGTTCCAAAAGCTGTTGTATTATTATATGAGTATTTTACAGCTATAGAATAAAAGCTTGAGTACATGCAATTCTGCAACTGATTGCATTTGTATCAGTTCCCGTGTGTTCAGGGAGTGTGTGTGTATATGCATGTATAAGTTGGGAAAAAGAGTATGTGTAGGGAATTGTTACAAACATGCTAGTCACTCCCATGGGACAGCTGATCTTTTGGCTGCATCTCTATTACCCCATAAAAAGCTTTAACTATTACAAATTGTTATTCAAGTGATTTACTGAGTTTGAGGATGCTGCCCCAAGGTCGCAAGCGTGGCATCTTTTCTGAGATAACTATTTGAGATTTTTAAAGAAAAGCCAAGAACCACAGCACAGATCTGCAGAGATGTGGGCGTGATGTGCTGTGTGCGTGAAATATGTAAGGTTAATTGCTGCCCAGATTTTATGCAAAGGTGATGATGTTAATGAGTGCTGCAGTTCCTAGGAAAGTGGGCGGCTTGTAGAGAGTCACTTGGGGCACCAGTTTTCCCAGATATGGGAACTGAAATGAAGATCCACAAACTTGTGGTGTTTGCAAGTTCCAGAAACATGTTCCAGAGAAGCATGACTTTCATACTAATAATGTTTATCTTACTCTGATAAACTCAAGAAATGTGCCAAGGCTTTGGTCACACCTTCCTCTTCCGCTGCTGCAGGTTGTTGCCCATGCTAACTCCTGCATGTCACCATGAAGAAGCTGAATTGCAGGTTCATGCAGTGCCCTCCCAACATTAAGGTTGGGTCAGGTTGCTTGGGACCATGTGTGGTTGAGCTCTGACCACCTCCAGGGATGGATGGAGATTTGCAGCTTCGCTGGGCCCTTTCCCTGTCATCTGATCACCCTCATTGTTAAAGAATTAAGATTTTTTTCATGTCTGGTCATAAGTTCCTTTGCAGCTTGTTTCAGTAGCCTCCCATCCTTTTGCTGTGGACCTGTGAGAAGAATCTGGCTCTGTCATGTCTGTACCTGCTCAGTAGGTAGTTGAAGGCAACAATGGGACCCCATCATTTGCCTTCTCTTCTTTGGGCTGCATAAGCGTGGGTGTCTCAGCCTCTCCTTGTACACTCAAGCCCCCTGATCATCTTGATGGCCCTCCACTAGACTTGCTCAAGTTTGTCAATGTCCTCCTTGTGCTGGGGAGCCAGAACTGAGCACAGCACTCTAGCTGTGGTCTGGCAAGTGTAAAATAAAGGAGAAAATTGCTTCCCTAGGCCTGCTGTCTTTGCTTTCTTACAAATGGAGTCCCGTATGCAGCTGTCCTTCACCACTCAAGATGATCACTCACTTCGAACCTGTCCACCAGGACCCTCAGGTCCTATTCTGCAGAGCTACTTTCTATCTGGTTCATGCCAAGTTTGTGCTTGTGCTTGAAACTAGTCTGTCCAAGTGTAGGACTTCATATTTGACTTTGAGTTTCATAAGGCTGCTCTCAGCCCATTTTTCCAGCTTGTTGAGACCCCTTGAAGTGGCAACCTTACCCTCCAGCTTATCAGCCATGCTCCTCAGTTTCACGTCATCTGCAGACTTGTTGGGGAATGAGATTTTTCCCCGTCTCTTCCTTCCACACCATCCCTGAAGTTCAGCCAAATCCAGATGGGTAGTTTGGTAAAGAAGGAGTAACATGCTCTTAGGCTAAGACATAACTAATTAGAATGTGGTATCTATCCTCACGTCATCATAAGTTTAGTGGTAGGAGGGAAGTATTTTTCCTAATGGGCTAATTTCTGCTGCTGTCTGCTCCAGAGACAGAGTGTTGAACTAGTTGCAGCAACAGAATGTTGTAATACAGCTGATTTTAAAGCCTGCTCCTCTGCATGTTTTTGTTGTTTGTGGTTTTGGGAGAGTTGATTTAGTATCCGTTCAAGGCTAAATTCTAAAATTCTTAGCTTTATCTTCAGTCTCTAGACAAGCAAATCCTGCTCCTGTGTGGTTTAAAAAAAGGGCATAATGCTGCAGTATTTTACTCCAATGACAGAATGAATCAAATCTTGGAAAACTTTGCCTTCTATTGCTTGCATAAATGCACATATGCAAACATTGGTTTGCATTTTATCAGTTATCTGGTTGCTCAATGTGTAGTGAAATTTTTACATTAAATCCTTTAGCCCATAAATAGTAAGTGGAAACAGTGCAGGTATCTGGCAGGTTGAGAGGGAGGAACCCCCTGACTACTTAAATAAGAATGGTTCGGTATATCCTGTGTAGAACATACGTACTTGAGGGGAAACTCACTACTTAATTTTTCAGCATGGATGAGTGCTTATTGAAGGAGAAAATGCCTACTGAAAAGGGGAAAACACCATGGCACCTATCGTCACCGGCTAATTCTCAGAGTATTTTTCCTTTGTTCCCCTTTTTCCTTTCTCATACCAAGAAATGTAATCATTCTATGATACCATACAGTAAACGCATCCTGAGACGGCAGGGCAGACAAGAAGTTAGCTGAGCATTCCTCCTCTGGAGGAGGAGAGGTGGGTATGGCTGAAGAGGGCTGCAGGAAAGCTGAGAAGGGAGGCACGGAGAAGGGGTGGGAGCCCTGCACAAGGGCTTATTGGCAGAAGGCGGCAGGAACAGGATACGTTTCAGCTTGGGTGGCTCTGGGAGGAGCAAGTATTGGGATTAAAGTGTCTTGATGAAATTGTTCCTTTTCTTTTCAGACGCAGACAGTGAGTTTCATGGGGTGGATTTTCAGCCAGAGGATCTCAACGAGGCTCCGGAGGAAACAGGAATGAGGGTGAACAAGAAATACTCCTGTCTACCTGCTGAGGAGAAGGGGATTCACATTATCAACATCCGAGCTATTGAGGATATAGGCTATGACCAGCACGAGAGTACAGTGAGTAAAGGACTTGCCAGATATGTCATAACTGGCATACTGCGCATTACCCCTTAGCTTATTTCTCATTCCTTCCATTCCCAGGATGCTCTGAAATCCTTTCCCGCTCTTTTTCAGAAGTGCTGAGGAGGATTGCCACCAGCCACAGTTCATGCTAATTTAGTGGGGTTTGTTCTTTGATGTGAAGAAGGGAAGCCCGGGATCCTTATTTAACCTGTAGCATAAAAAGGGATTGGCTATTCCCAGAGTAATCCGTCTGGCAATAAGGCTGTGGCAACCCTCAAATCTCTTTGCCCATATAGAGTAGAACAGAAAGAAATGTCTAGAATTTCATGCGAAAGCTATTATTAACGTATGTAACATTAAACTAATAGTCTGTAGCACACAATGGAGGTTAGGTTCTCAGCGTCATTAATTGTGCCTTGGTTGAATTCATTAACACCAATTTGAAAGAAAGTTAGTAATACGAATACCCAACAGGATTAGGAGTTGGTTATGTCATAAACAGATAAAAAGGTGAAGGAATCGAGGTGGAGCGGGCTATATTACAGATCTCACTGGGGAAAGATGTACCAGAAAAAGCAATTCTTGATTCATTGTGCTTGTGCTTAATTAGGGTGGAGTGTGGAGGAATAATTCTGTCAGAGTGTAAACATCCCTCCTGCTGGGGTAAAACTGAAATGTCTTTTCTGTGTCCCATTTGCAACCAAAGGGACACAAACCTTACATGGTCTAAGTCAACGCAACTCCCTCTCTACTTCAGCGTAGCAGCACTGCGGGAAAGGATGTGTCCTATGAGTACCATGTTCTAATGTGGTCCTAATCTAACCATTTCTTTCTTTAAAACAGGACCAACAGGCTTCTTTGAGTCTTTTTGCTGCAGCCCTTTCACAGTGGGACGTAGCTATTCTCATATATTAATAAGTTTATCGAGGCTTTAGTATCCGCAGTGCAGCACCTTCTCCTGAATTATCAGGGAGTCCCCACAAGGGTCAGCTTTTCAACCGGAAAGTTCAAAAAAATGGGAAGAAGCTCTCATTCGGTTTCTGCAGTGTGACCTGTCCCCTTCCCAGTGGTAGCGGCTCAAAGAAACAGAGAAGCTAGGGATTTTCAGTGCCACTTTTCTCAGCCTCCACCCCAGGCGTGCTCCAGGAGAAGAGGAGCTGTGGCCGGGAGGTGCTGATCTCTCCTGAGCTCCCCAAGCAGTTAGAAACATCGGGCACACTCACTGCTGTCATCTTCAAAAGCCACCTTCAGTCCTGCCCGTTTCTGTTATTTATTAGTCTCCAGAACAGAGCAGCTAATTGCTGTCCCTCATAAAGCCAGTCCAACGAGGGTAGGAAGTGGCTGGGGTCGGAGTCTTTTGCCTGTTTTATCTCTCTGCACTTACCTGAATATCTATTGGTTCAGCCCGGTTTTTCAGACATTGGCGTTTAATCAGTTAATAAGATAACATATCTTTAAAATTAAAATTAAATACAATTAATTCTCTTAAAAGAAGTCCCAGTGTTCCTGTATCTTGTTTACAACAACTATTTACTTTGAAGAGGCGTTATATCCTGACAATCCACTTAGTTGCTGTTTCTTAATATTTTGTTTCTATAGGAATTTGCAGAACTGAGTTACCTGCCACAAGCAGACTGTCGGCTTACTTTAAAAAAAATATTCTAAATTCACAGGTGCATGCCATTAATCATGAAGCAATCAGAAAGTAGTAGTTATTAATGATCTTCTATATTGTAGTTATGCTTAAGAACTAAGTAGGAATATCTAGATAGGGCACAAACACGAGCAGCCTGTGCCCTGAAGAATGTGTTATTGTCATGGCTAAGTACAACAGACACGGAGCAGGGGAAGGAGGGAATAGGACAAGGAGTGAACTCCATGGTGGCAGCAAATGCTATATTATTTTATATTTATGTATTTAGAGCAAAGTGTTTCGTTTAAATGGAAAAGAGAGATGGGATCCTGAAAGAAAAGGAGAGAGAAACAGAGAGCAAAGGCAGGCATGGAGCAAAGCTGCGAGGGACTGAGGAGATGGGGACCTGCAGCCAAGGGCAGATGTGGTCAAGGCAGGCTTTGGAAAGCAATGGACATTCAGGCATCCCCAGCACGGCAGACGGCTGCTCTGCGTCCGGCCTGGCATCTCGGGCTTCTTGCTGTCTGCCACTCCTCCCTGCGGTGTGTTATTGCTACACACTCATCTGATGGCACTTGTCTAATTACTTCTTCAGGGCGCTTCCTCCTCCTTCCAAAGCCAGGAAGATGGGGTTTGCTGCTTGAGTTTGTTGTCTGAGTAAAAATCTCTCCGAGGTAAAAAGGGAAGAACATGTTGTCCCTTAAAGGGACATTTATTGATTTATAGTTACGGTAGTGGGGACCTTCCCTCCCCAAAGCAATGTTCAGAGAAGTATGCAAATTTGGGTATAATTGGGTTGGTTTCAATGAAGTTTTGGCTATATTGGTCGTGATATACTGTACAGTAAGCTCAGAGGCTGGTCTTTTCATATAAGGTTTAAAAATTGGATTATCTTAGAAACAACTGCTTGCAAACTTACATGCATGGTTTTATGTATGAAACAAGCAGAAGGCGTACGCATCCCAAACGGGTTTTTGACCAATATGATTTGCAACTGATGGCTAATTGCTGTCATTTGAAGCACAAGTCCTTTTCCTTACGTGGAGGCTTTACATTCTTCTGTAAAATTAAAAGCCAGAAAATGTCCCTGGTCCCTGAAAAGCCACTCCCGTGATTAGTATTTTTTGTAGAAATAAATGCAAGTTACTAGTGAATTTTCATTTTTTTTCAAATGCTCTGTGCATCTCCGAGAGTAGAATTGTGAGTTACGCATGAGAAATGCTGTTGAAAATAGACATTAATAATTGTTAGTACTTTTTTATGTTTCTACAGTTGCCCTGTGCAGTTTTCAGATAAATGCTTGGAAATGGAATTGTGTTTTAAGTCTTACGTTTCTTGCATCTTGCAACACTTACACAGCGTTAGTTCAAGATGGGAGTAAAGCCTTTGCCACCATCAGGTTGCAAAGCAACATAGGTTTCATAAGTGGGGAAAAAAAAAAGTGATGAACTCAGTAAGCAGTGAACCCACTTCCCTGGCTACGGTCCATCTGCATTTTTGGCCGCGCTTCATGACCAGCTGGCTCCCTTCAGTCTGTATCTAAGATGATCTCTTTCTCAGATGATACAAACTTGCAGCGCTAGATAAGAGAAGTGAGAAATGTTTGCACATGATATTAATCTATTTGTCAGAATTGAAACGCAGATGTCTTGGGTGGAAAAGGACAGATGATCTTAGTGGTGATTAACCCCCAAAGGAGAAAACCAAATCCACCAAGCAGCTGATTTATGGACTGGTGTGCTGGTAATTAGATTAAATCCCGGTTATTTTAGCTATTTATTTCTGGCCAATAAAATCCCAGCTGGCTATCAGTAAAATTGCAAGTGTTAACTTGCAAAATTGTTTTGAGTAAGTAGCGTGGGGGGAGCTCCTCCTGTATGCTTGCTGTTTGAAGATAGGTCATTGTGTGCTCCAGGCAAGAAGTCCTTGACACAAGGATATGGTCTGTCTGGTGTCTGTGTTGGCAAGTGTACTCATTATTCTTCTCCTCTCTCCTTCTCTCCATACCCCCATTCCCTGCTTCCAGTTATTAAATTCCCTATCCAAAAATCCAGATGCTGACTGCAAATACGGACTGTACTTCAGAGATGGCAAGAGAAAAGTTGACTACATTCTAGTTTATCATTACAAGAAGTCCTCGGCAGGGAGGACGCTCACCAGGAGAGTTCATCACAATGATTCAAGTGCCCGAAGCACCAAACAGGACCAGCAGCTTCCTGGGAAGGGAGTGCAGCTGGAAATGGGGGAAAGTGAACCTCACGTGGATTACCACGAAGATGACAAGAGGTTTCGCAGGGAAGAGTACGAAGGCAACCTTGTGGAGGCTGGTTTGGAACTGGAACGCGATGAGGATGTAAGGAACCATTTCAAACAGTTAAAGATAAGGAGGATAATTGGTGGTTGAATCCTGGGAGATGCTGAGCCGTTCCTGTGAACCTGGCTCTGATCAAGGTTACAGATGCTCAACTTTTCCAGAATTCAGTTTCAGTTCTGGCAGCACCATCCTCGCCCACCAATTTAATTTGCTTCCCAGGAATGGGTCACGGTGTTGTTAATGCCCCAACAAGGTGAAGTTTCTTACTTTTCTTGGCCAGGACTTGTGGCACATCCACTATTGCAACACAGCTTGTTGATGTGTTGCCGTATCTATAAAGGAGGCTTAAATTGCTCTCAACACTAATCCCAGTTTGGTGGGTTTGGATCTACTGGTAATTCCAGTTCTGATGAAAAATACCTGATACAGACAGTGACATTTTTATACCTCAGTATAGACTTCAAGAGAATTAAATTTGTTCAGAAGATTCTGGTACATGCTCTAGCTCGGACGCGTGGGTCTGTATTACAGTTTGCTCTTTCCATTCTTAGATATGAACAGTACAGCTTGTAACGCCTTTCACCTGTACCCTGAAAACAGTGTATTCTATTAAAAGACCATTAGACTATATAAAAAAATGATGTGTGTGAAGTACTGCCAGTGTCTGATTAGTAGAAATAGCCACAGCCGTATTAATTTCAAAGAAAGCTATTACAATTAACTGATCCGACCAATCTGCCTGAAATTCCTGTGAGAGAGGGTAAACATTTATGCTGGTTCTATTTACAGGATCTAAAAGTTGAGATTAAACATCTAGACCTGTGATCAGAGCGTTAAAAAAATTAATCTGCCATCTGTTATTCACAAATTTCAGGCATGTATATCATGGACGGGGTGTGTGTGTATATATAAAAAGTATATATTTTGCCTGATATAATGCAAGAAAACTTTGCACTTCTCTGTCCCCCAGGTGAAAATAAGCATTGCTTTCCATCCAGCTTGCAAGTTGTTGTAGTAAACTGGAAGCCTGCCCATGCCAAGTTATAGATATTAATATCCTTTGCAGGATGGGAGGTCCCCACCTATGACACGTAATACGATTTCAAATGGTGCAGAGGGCTCAGGGTTCAAGCCAGGGCACCATAAAAGAGAGAGAACCCTGTTCTTTCAGTAGAAGATACCAAACCAGATCAGGAATGTGTAGAGATGAAAGCAAGCCGCTGGGATTTACATCAGCTTCCATATCCAGCACATCAGTGTTGGGGGAAAACCTGCCATCATTCGGGCTTGGAAAGCGTGCCACGGAATTGTGGTGGAGGCCCTAATAATTGCAAAAAAGAGCAAAGGTTTTTTGAACAGATGATGTTTGCTAAGTCACTTAAACTCTCTTCAACGTAGTAAATTCAAAGGTGGTTGGGAAGGCTGGCAGTTATTTACGTCCTCTGAGTAACCGAACTCTAGAAAGCCAGTGCGGAATATAGCTGCATGAAAGCCAGTTATTAGAATAACCACCTGAGTTTGTAGAGCAGCAGGATTTAGACAGATTCATTAAAGTTTCTTTCTCTTCTGTTTGCTGAGTGCCTGCTGGTTTGGTATCATTTGTCCAACGGCTTTGAAATGAAAACTCCCGTGGGAGTCAATAGGGGTCAAACCCCCATGTCCAGCTTCTGGAGCTCAGAGAACTGCTGGGATCCAAGTGTACCGCTAACATTATCATTAACATTGATTTTTTTTTTTCTTTCCCCTTTTGTTTTGTTGAATTTTCCTACCAGTTTTCCTAATTAAAATGCGTAGTGTTTTAACGTAGATATTCATATCTGTAGCTGAGGCTGCTTCTTTCTTACTGCAGTTCTGGTCCTTTGAGATATGGAGGCAGCAGGGACTCGCTCAGCGCCATTAATTACAACGCACTCAAGAAATCATACCATTTGGCTGGGTGCCTGTGCTTCAGATTTAACTGGCTTAGCCTGTATTTGTGTCCATAGTCATTAGCTTTTATTTCCCAAACAATTTTTATCTGTTTAACCTTGTGGTGGTTGTTCTGGAAGACAATAGCATTTCTGAGTCACATTTTGTAGCAGCTCAGCACAGAGAGGTGTTCAGTGATTGTCCTGTTGTTACAAACTGGCCATCTTAAATGAGATTTAGCGTGTTGGCGGTAACAGACTGTTCCTTAAATATGTGTGAAACACAAGGGGAAAAATACTTAATTTCCCCTCATCAGTAACCTTTTCTCTTGCTTTTTTTAAAGACTAAAATCCATGGGGTTGGATTTGTAAAAATACACGCACCGTGGAATGTATTGTGTCGAGAGGCAGAATTTCTTAAGCTCAAGATGCCCACAAAAAAGGTGAGTCCTGATCTGCTTTTTTTTCCTCTGGAAGGCGTAGTTTAAACATATGCTTATCTCTGAGCACCTTACAAAGGTAGACTTTCCTTCCCACGAGCATTTTTAAAATAGTTAATTTGTGCAAAAAAGGAGAGTCACAAACTTGCTTGCTTGGGACAGCAGAAAGAAGGAATAACTGGAAGGAGGAATGGAAATCAAGAATTCCTGGTTGCTGCCGCTGTCTGTATATGATGCGAGTGATTCCAAACAATGCCTTATCCTCTCAGCCTGTTTTAAAAGAAGAGGTTGCAAACGATGATGAAATTTATGTGCGTGTTTTGGAGGGGTTTTCTCACCCAAAATGCTAGACTGCTAAAAATGAACACCAGAGTAACAGTTTGTGTGCAGTAGTCTCGCTGGGTTTAGTGACTATTCATATACATCATTCGTCATGTTTGCAGGGGTTGCGACTGCTCTACCACAAAATAAATTACCTTTCAGAATATTTGAAATATCATTAAAGAAATGACAGTATATTTTCATCATGAGCTAAATTCTAAATCATCCGTGATAGATAGCTACCTGGTCAGTGAGCATAGCTTAGAGATGGATTAATATTTAAACACATACTAAGTGCATGTCCCAGACTGCGGAGGGAAGTCTATAATGGAGCAAGAGACAGTCTCAAAGCCCAGCATCACTTACTACAACACTAAAACCACACTTTTGGTTTGGATTTCATATTAATCCCCATTATTGCCTCACTTACCACCGATTCTAATCAGAAGCACAATGAGATAAAAAAAAGTCTGTTGCGATCCCGCGGTTAAAGCTGCTTTGCCACATAAGAAAAGTTAGGGTGGGCATTTTGTGAGGGTTTTTTTTGTGTGAAAGAGGCCACTTAAGCCTTCAGGCTTTGCCCGGGAGAAGCGATGTGCCTGAGAACACCTTCAGACCCCTCAAGCCTTATTTCTAGCATCTTCCTGCGGTGGGATCCCTGCCTTGGATCTGCACGTAGTTTTTGTAGCTCAGGCAGGGAAACCTGTAATCCTCTTTTGTGACCTGCTAATGCCATTCCTCTAGTTTTTAGTGCTACAGAACTGCAGTAGACTATTCAAGATATTTTGGTTCCTTTATATGGAAGAGGGGAAGCTCCTGAAACCTGCACGATGTTGCCAGGAAAGCTCCCTGGGAGAGAAGACCACTTCTGTTGTTTTGCACAGGGGCTCTGTAGCTCCTTCATTTCTTTGTCCCGTCGCACCAAGAGAATTGTAAATGCCAGAGGAGCGGGTGTGTCGGGAGTCAGTGCTAAGAATATCTCCGTTGAACATCCCAGCCTGATTATTTGGAATCACGGGTCATGTTTTGGCTCAGAGGAAAAGCAGTAGGCTTCCTCTGCTTGCCTGGGTTTGACTTTCCCATCCATCTATGTCTTTCTGAATGTTTTCAAGAAGGTAAGCTATACTCGTCCATAGTTTACTGTGATGTATTTATTTAATTGATGGTTTATTTCTTACAGTTCACTCTCACTTATGGATAAGGAAAAAGCAATAAAGTCTCACTGTTTTTCTCTTTGCCCACTCAGATGTATCAGATCAATCAGACCCACGGGCTTCTGAAAAAGATTAACTCTGTAATTCAAAAAATAACAGAGCCCATCCAGCCGAAAGTAGCAGAACACAAACCTCAGACGGTGAAGCGCCTCTCCTACCCCTTCTCCAGAGAGAAACAGCACCTGTAAGTGAAAGCTTTCTGTAAATGCTCGTGTCAACAGGTTCCAGCCTTTCTGATAGCAGCTAAGGCATGAAAAGGTGAAAGGGAAAAATGAATGCCGACACTTTGTTAGTGACGACTGTAAAGAATATTTCCATTTTGCAGGAAATCTACTTTTTTTCTTTTTTTTTTTTTCCTTTTTTTCCCCCTCACTGTAGAGGAATGAGGCTTTGTAGAGCCCCTCTGAAATCTCTGTGCTGCTGTTGAGGTGTATGATACATATCCATATAACTGTGCTCATCAACTGTTAGACTGCCAAACAAGATTTGTTGTGTGGTTTACAACAGTCTCTTTTCCACGTAAAATAAAATGCTCAGTAAAATTTGTAGCCAGAGACGCAGGTTGATAAATTTCAGAGTAATTTCATTCATCTGGTATGGGCAGCTCACACGGGTACTGCCAACCCAGCCTTGTCCTTGGGAGTGCTATGAAGTCAGTGGTGGCTTTGCCATCGATTTCAGATCGGTAAGAATAGCTGTCAACGTGGGTGTAGGAAAAAATCATAAGGTGGGGCCCAGCCAAAGTTTCGACTGCCCTGGATTGCTTTGCCGCTGCTCTTCCTTGGCCAGCATCCCAGAGGAGAAGCTTTGAAGACTGTGTTTATGTATGTGCCAGCTGGAACAAATAACAGTCCTAGGGCAGGATTTCTTCCCTGTACATACGGGGGTTTTAGTTTTTAATAAAGGGATGCAGAACACTAATGGAGTTGTGCGTTTTAGTTGGGCCAGTCAACATCTGTGACATTTGACATGTTCTTGGACTTGCAGGAACTGTGTTTATATATTTAGTGCCTGTAGGATGTTCCTACAGCAACGGAGCCTGGTGGCTCAAAGAAAGCCCCAAAGATGCTCCTTAGCTCAGGCGTGGATGTGCCTTAAGCTGTTTGCAGTGGTGGGTTTTTTTCAGTGACACCACCTGCGTCTTTGCTGAATAAGGGAGGCAAGAGTGGCCTCACAAGGTTTAAGGTACAAAGTGTAAAGTTTATTAGGAGAAATTCAAGGCCAGCAGTGGTCGGGAATTCAACTTAAATGAGCATCAACAGTCTCTTTTGTGCAGAAAAACCTATAAATATATAAAACCAGTGAAACGTATAAGCAGCCTCTTTAAAATATGAGAGTCGGGATGGACTTTCCTTTTAATGAGGTTTCTACAAGCTATTCTTTAATGTTAGCTATGAGAGATCCCCAGGAGAAATGAAAATATTGAAGGGGTCAACAAGAGCAGGAAATTACTGGCTTTTTTTTTTTAACCTAATGGGCTTCCTTCTAATCTTTTAACAGATTTGATTTGTCTGACAGAGATTCCTTCTTTGACAGCAAAACGAGAAGCACTATTGTAAGTACTGTATATAAATAATTTATGGTGGATAGTGCCTTAGTCACGGTGTTAATAGCCCCTTTGCCAGCCTTAGTCCAAAGCCTGTTGCAAGTTTGCCTTTCTTAACCAAATGCCAGGGCTTGCCTGTGATACCAGTTATTGAAATTATAAATGAAGCATTTCCAGCTTTAGCTTATGTGATGAATAGTGTTTGATGCTAACAGGTTGCTGCCTTTTGGAAAATAATTTGGATCTTCTTTCTAGTTCACAGTTAATCTGGGATGTAGTTTCTTCGTAGACCTGTCACCAGAAAGGAATAGATATAGATTCTACCACTGGTTCTGCCACCAGCTACCTGCAACCCCTGTGACTCATTTACCTTTTTGTAACTATACATTGCTCTTTTTCTAAAATGCTGGGAACTCTCCAAAGACAAATTCCAGTGAAACGGCCCGGTGTTTACAGGGAATATTATTTATAGTTTTTTGGGAGCAAATATCTAGAATGGTCTTAAAAGTGTTGAGGTTTATGATTTTCATTTAACACTATTTATGATTTGTATTTAACATTGAAGTTTACATGAGGCAAATGCAACAAGGACAGAAAATTGCATCTTGTTCCAATTGTTTATGCCTCCGTTCGCCCCTATTATGCTAGCAAGTGTGGTGTGCGCACACGTGGCACTGGGACTGGGCTGAGCCATTCCTGCCTTCGTGTTGGAGGTCCCTCTACTTCTTCACTGCTAGCATGGGACTTTTCGTCTCATAATTAAACTTCTGCAATCCCGTTGCAGAATTGAAGTCTAATAAGAGGAATACGGTATCACAAACCACATTTAAGTACTTCCTTGTGACTTACAGAAGATAAAATAGAGTGGGGGAGAAGGTGCAGCCTCCTTTATAGCCACTGAGGGGGGAATTGAAAGGGCAGCTCCTATGACATCCAGGGCGCCTGGAAGGGACCATGCCAAGCAGCACTTGCTGCAACACTTTTCAAAGTATAATGTGGACTCTTTGCCCCATTCCACTGCTGCTAATAGGTGCGTTGGAATGTGACTGCGAGCGTGCTTTTATCTTATATTTAACATCAGCCTTTTGGATGCTAAGTGGTTTCAAAAAGAGCTTATATCGCAATTATAGCTGCCTTTTATTGCTACGGTGATAAGGGGTGTGAGATATCTAACTTCTCTTTCCTGCTCTGAAATTCCAGTCTGTGAACCCCACGATGTAGTTCCCCTGTAGCCTGAAGTGCGCTGATTTGATGTGAGCGCAGGTTATCGGGGCTAGGTGAGTTTGACCAGGGAAGGCAGATGCAGCAGCACAGAAATGGAAAAGAAAAAGACCAACATTGAATTGGTTTATTTGTGATAAAACATCTAATTTGAGATTGAAGAAACCCCATAGCTTTTGTTTGTAGACTTTCTTTTGTATGTCTAGATACGTAGTTAAAAAAAACCTTGTAAGTACAAGAAACTTAAGGGAGCAAAGGAAGGGTTAAAATTCATGACAAGAGGCTGTCTGAGAAAGGCAGCAAGATCAAACAGCACCGTAGGACAAGAGGGTGAGCAAGACTAACTGAAAAATGGACTGAAACAAAAGGAGCTCATAGCAGAGGCTGGGAGGAAGAGGAGGGATGGGAAGTCGTTAAAACCACTTGAGGAACACTGGCCATATAACAATAATGCTGGTAGTATGTTGCTTTGTTTGAAATCCCCCTAAATCACCTGGTAATAAAAGACATAGCGAATGCTTCCCAGCATCATTTTATCCTGCGTGCATTTCTCTTTGTGTTCTTGTTTCTTAAAGTTCTCTCCTGCCTTTCGCATCTGTATTTTTAAACCACAGTGCAAATATTGACCCTTCCGCCTACTGCAAAATGAACAGGAATCTAGTCACTCCCTGTGAGTCTTTGATGAATAGAAACTAAGCCAAAGACCTTTTACTTATTTAAAAAAAACCCAACAACATTATATAAACGGAAATCTTTCTGTGACAGCCCTTTAACTCGCTGGAGTTAGAAGACAACAACAGGCAGATGAGCTGCGGGGCTTGCCTCGTATGTCCTCGCTCGCTTCCCTCCGTGAATTGGGCAAGCGCTGGCCAAGTTAGCGCAGGGATTAGCGAGCATCCCTGGGAAACCGCTCGGCAGCTCCCCAGCCTGGCCAGGCAACGATGCCTTTGCCCGTAGTTCTCCTCTGAGTGCTCGCCTTGCCTCAGAGCATCGCTGCACAGGACTCTACCTTCACCGCTCGGGCAACGTGCTGATATGTCCAAAGGTTATTTGGCAATAAATGCAATAAATTGTGAAATAAAGACATGTGTTTTGCCACTGAGGTGGTGCAAGCTCAGAAATTTTAAGGTGCAGTTTCTGATGAGCGGCTATGTGCTGCGTACGCGTTACGAGCCTGAAGCTCTGCTGAAGTCCTTGGGTTGAAGCCAGCTTGCACCATCGGAGGTGAGGGAAGAGCTGGCCCAGCGCACTGCCTGCTCTGGCTAGGAGAGGGCTTCTGATCTTTGATCGATGTCTGACATGAGCAAAAATAGCATTTCTGTTGTGCAAGTGGTTAAATGTAACCCTGTTTTCCCCGATCAATTATCTTGGTACGTGGCTATTTAGTTAAGCCTTTCTCTCTTGTACAGGTAACTCGACATGGAAATCTTTAAGCCCTGCTCTCCTGAATACCGTGACTTTTATTAAAGAATGATGACTTCATCGACATCTTGGTTTTGCCAATATTTGAGCTGTACACAAAAAAGATTGTGCTTTTCACTGGCAGTATCTGAAGTAACCCGTTCCTTTCTTTTATTTTACTTCTGTAGGTTTATGAAATATTGAAAAGAACGACATGTACCAAAGCAAAATATAGCATGGGTAAGGAACTTTATTTAGCTTTAAGATCGATACCGTTTTCAGGTATTGAAAATAATTGCAAGTTGTTGGCTGCGGAGTTTAGGTTTTTCCCCTGCTCTCTAATTTGATGTATGTGGATATAATTGTTCTATGTGGAAATGTAATTCAATTAATGTAGCTGTTTGGAATTTTTTCAAATGTGAATTTATAGACTCGCCTCTAAATTAAATGGTAAGTGAGCATATAGCCCCTGCCGATGTTAGTCAGGTCCTTTGCAGCAGGACTGGATCTGGTACAAACCAGCAGGTAATACGTGCTCTGTGTTGGCTCAGTTTTATGCCCACCGAAGCAGATGAGGGTATTACCATGAATTTCAATAACTGCGCCCAAAGTCTATGGCTTGGCCTGTTCCTTTTAAGTAGTAACCTCACATTTTTATGGTGGGGTGGCTTTTCAAAGACTTGAGTGAAATGGTCTTAAATGATGACTGCCCAAAACACTGTCCTAAGTGGAACTGAGATGAACCCGGTGGAAGGACGAAGGCACGCACTGGACGCTGGCCCCTCTCTTAGCCCTCAAAACAGTTGTAGCAAGTCAGTGGATGTGAAGTTTGTACTGCCACGGCCAGTAGTTGTAGGATTCCAGCCTTAGGGCTTGTGCTCTAAGAACTAAATTCATAATACAGGTAAACATGAACTGCAAATCAGGTCACCTTAAAGATTTAGTGGCAGCTTTTCCTGTTCAGCTGTTAAATTATTTTATACGTATCGTGATATATAGGTATATACTTGATTGTGGGACCAAAGTTAACAAATAGTTAATGGTAAACCAAATTACGTAAGGCAGAAGGCTAAATTCCCTCATATCCAAGCTTCTTAACAGACAACCAATAGAAACAAATCTGTATGAGAAAAGTGCATGAACATGGGAGAAAATGTTTGATCATTGTTGGAATCTGTTATAGCATTTATTTGCCTACAAGCGCTTAAATAAAACAATGGGAACTTGAATTACAGGTAGTTCTGTTCAATATTGACCCATCAGCTGCTTAGAAATACATCAAATAATAGAAGAATAATTATGCCAGAAATGATTTCCATGCTTTGACTTTTCTGTTGAAGTAACAACATACAATGTACAATTGTTGAGTCCTTATATACACTAAATTTTGGTCTTCAGCCAGTATTAACAGAAGCACTGTTTCCCTGTAGCATGGGAAATCCAAATTAATCTGTGACTTTCAGGACCCTTTTTGAGTCTGGTGCTGGATCATTTTCATTGGAAATTACGTATTTGCACTCTTGAAAGTGGAAGGTCATACAGCTCAGTTTGAATTCTTGCCTTGGAGTTGATTACTCACTTGATTTTTTTTTTTTTTTTCTTTCCTGTTTTTTTGGGGGGAGTGTCCAGAAATGGGAAACGCATTAGAGATTAGTTGAATAGGGCAGAGGCTAAAGGCAAGTAAAGCGTTAGGATTCCTGGATCGTTCTTTTACCTGGGACTGGCAAGGTCACACAGTATACCTAATAAAAATGTCATTAGGCCAGCCTGTCCGTGGGTATACTCAGCATAACTCAATCGGGTCCTTTGTGTTCCAGCGCTGGAATGCTGGGTTACAACCCGGCAAAGGCTGCAAACAGATTTGAGCAAACAGATAATGCTGCAACATTTCTGCCCAGCAGGAAAAAGGCGGCCGCCCAGTGCACACTGCAGTCTTTGTTATTTATTTTGCAAATTTGTGAAAATGGGAATCTGTCTTCATTGTTAAATACTGATATGTAGAAGGGTACTATGTAGCTCTGCGGTCGGTCGCACAGCCCTAGAAAATGTTTCTGCCAGAAGCAAGGAAACATTTGCAGGCAATTCATAGTACCGTATAATCTTAAATCGGACTTTGAAAATTAATGATACTGCAGGATACTGAGCACTCTTGGAGCACTTCCTCCAGCAGGTGATTAGTATCTTGAAAATGTTAATAAACTTGAAAAATTCGCATTTCAATGTCTCGGTGAATCTACAGTGGGCTGTTTCCTGGTTCATAGTCGCTGTTCCTTCAAATCCAGTCCCACACTCTTTTCTTAGCAATGAACTGATGGGCAACACAGAGCACACTGTAGCACATAATTTTTCTTTTCTTTTTCTAAGTCCTTTTAAATTCTCCACAATGCAAGCGGCCAGATTTTTTTTATTATTATTGGTTTTTTTATTGGCGCATTAATCGGCTTAGCCTTGCACAAAGACAAGTACTTGACATAGCTCTGATTCAGCCCCCAAGAGTGGTTCGTTGAATCCCCAAATGTGTCTTCATGGATAACACGACACCTTCAGACGTGGGTAATGCTCCATAATTGGAAGTAGCTATATAAATGCCAGCAGCTGCAGCAAGAACATTAGAGAACTAATGTGCTACAGCCCTCAAAGGTCCGGGTCCAGCCATGTGACCTTTGGGAATGGTGCAGCGAGCTGCAGTGCCGAAGAGCCCCTCGCCATTGTGCTCCTCCAAGCTTACACATTGACTTCTCCCCACCCACCCTCACCTCCTGCGCTCTGGCCCCGAGTGAAGGAGTGACACCACACCTGGAAAGGCAGGACTCCTCCAAGTCCCTTATGCCGCATACATTTTGTAGATGAAGCATTAATTGCTTTCAGCCTCATGCATGTCACTAATAAACGGATGTGTAAACAGGGAAAGGAGAGGGAAGAAAGAAGGAAACTACCCTTTTAAATAAAAGACGAAAATGTGGTAAATATGGTAAGTATTACGCCAAGGTCTTCGCAAAGGCTTTCCCTACAATTTCTCTAATCAATCTGAAATCTGAATTCAAAACTTTGTGTGGATGATGCGTGCGTATGCGTGTTCCCGTATGCCATCAATTCCAGCCATATTCTTCTTGTGATCGAACCTTCTGCTACACACTTTCAAATCTGCAGGCTTGCCCTTAAATCAAACTGACTTTTCAGAAAATGTAATTTATTTTAATGACTAATTTCAAGTCATTGGCTTCTAATTCTTGATTCTCAAATATATATGACTTCCTCTTGCTCTCTGCAGTTTTCCATTTCATAAAATGACTCATGTTTAATAACCTATATGATTAAAAATGAAACTACATGGAAAGGAATGAGATGGCAGAAAAATCATTATCTGACCAAATGACTGTTATTTTGAGGGAAATCTCCAGGAAGGATGATAAAGTGAGACTGTCTAACCTCAAATTTGTAAATAACTATTATGTCTTTATTTTTCAAGGGATCACCAGTCTGCTTGCCAATGGAGTTTACAGTGCTGCATATCCTCTGCATGACGTAAGTGATCTTGCAATATATTTTACATGTCTACTATTTGACACCAAGAAATCCTTAATGTGTTACGTATTAATGGCATCATCCCAAACATGAGGGTTTTGGATACTGACTTTCTGCTCGCTTGTATTACGACTGCGGTAAGTTCTGCAGGTCGTTTCCGTCACTGCTCACCTTTAATGAATTCCCCACCTCTGTTCTACCTTTGGTGATCATAAGTGATGTTTGAACGTAACATTAGAAGAGTTGTTTTGGTGGCTTAGCAAATGAAATGCTTCTGTTAGGTTCTGACCAAGGTCCCTGGCATCAGTTCTAGGTAACATATTTATTCCTGGGGCACCGAGCGGCTAGTTCCCTCATCCACATCTCCCGGGCATCCCCCTTGCAAGTGCAGAGATGTCAGTGGCTGTGTGTCCATGCGATTGGTTGCCACTGGAGGAAAAAAACAGAAGTGAGCATTTGAATTGATGTATTTCATGGGACTGGATGTGACTGCAGACCATCTTAGTGATGAAATCTGCTTTTTAGCAGTTTGGTAAGGTGTCAGAGTGTGTTCAACTGTAGTGTTCATTGAGAGGATTAGAGAGAGGTGGGGAAGCCTGGTGGCTCTCACACCCAAGCTGAGGATCCCCATCCTGCTGGAGGTACACAGCAGTTGGACGCTGATGATGTTTTTACTTAGAGGTTCAACGTATGACTGGAACTGACCAACACGTGCCCTTAGCTAGGCCCTTACAGACAGGCTTGACAGCCGTCAAGGGGACGTGGAAATCGTGCTGCTCACGATGTTCTGGCTGTGTGAGCACACAAGGGCTGTCAAGCCTGGTGCCGGTTTTCTGGCGTGGGATGCGAAGATGAAGTGTGTCTTCCTAGTTTTCTGCTCCCCTCACTCGCCCTGGTTTTACACAGGATCACAAACGTTTTATCTCGGTGTAACTGAGACCAGAACAGCCTCTTTATCTGCCTGGTGTTTATCATAAATGTCAGGCACTCTTAAATTACAGCAATATCGCTTAGAAATTCAGAAAGGTTAAATAAACTTCTCTGCATGTACTTGTCTCGCATCTTTAGACGGCTACTGATAGTCTTGTATATAAGTTATTTATTGTCTTAGTTTACTCCTTTATCATATTTAAAAATAGCTCCAAATTAAAGCCTCAAATCTAATCAGCCCTGAGTGTTTGGAGAGTCTGGATAGGGATCAGCTCTCTCAGCTGGTCTCTTCTCTTTCAAGTGGACTGAGCTGAACCCCAAATACCATGGCAATACCGCATCCTTTCCCTTGACATTTTTAGGCCACCTTTATCACTTATTCATTCCTTTTTCCCCAGTGACAGACGTTCTTGCTCTTTCTTAATGGGCCTGACGACAGAAGACAAAGTGTGCTATGAGAAATGAACTCCTAAAATACAGCATTATTTTACAGATTGCTTTTTCTGGTTTTGATGCATTAAGTGAGTGGGATCCATGGGTATGCGAGACGCATAGCAGCTCCGGGCGCGACTCACTGAATGACGCAGATTTTCTTCTTCTTTTACAGGGTGACTATGAAGGTGAAAACGTTGAACCTAATGACAGAAAAGTAAGTTGATATAAGGGGGGAGTTTAATATATTTCAAAGAGTCCCAGCCTGACGAGTCACCTGTTGGCATCTGGCCGTTTGCCAAGATTTCACAGAAAATACCACAAAAAGGCACTAAATGCCAAGCAGTAGAAGTACAGAAGTACTTTCCAGTGCTTAAATTTGCCCAAATGTGGAATGCAGTACGGATATCTATAAATTACCAAGCGTGATAATGATGCTTTTCTGGCCATGTTGGTAAGAGTATTGACAGCGTTCACATATAGCTCCTTCTAAAGTTCGGATGGTGTAGTTTCAGGCCAGCTCTGATGAAAATATGCTCAGTCATATTCTGGTACCCGTATCTGCCATAAAACCTGCTTCACTCGACGGCGAGCTCCGGTGTCAAGCACTGCAATCTCTGCTGAATTGATGTGCTGCTGATCTGGGGTGTGAGGGTCAGAATTTTTTTGGGGGGAGAGGAGAGAGGCGGCTGAAAACATAAGCCTAGAAGTTATTGGGAAAGATAAAGATTGAATGTTTATCAGAAATTAGACTTTCTCGGCAACACTTTAATGTGCGCTCTTCAGCCAGAGACTGCCTCATGGATGTATGCTGATGCGTGGCATCACTTTTCAAGAAATCTGTGGTTTAAATTGTGGTTTTATTGCCTGTATACTGAGAGGCATTTCTTCTTTGTAGTAAAGCAGGTACGAATGATTCTAAGGAAATACTTTTCATAAGAAAAAACCAAATTATTCACCCTTTGCAGAAATGTTGATTTCTTAAATTCAGAGTGCAATTACTACATACTCCTGATCACACTTCTCTACAGAAGATAGGCTGCTTCTCTGTGTATCGGACAAAAACTGAAGCAGGGAAGTTACAATCAGTTCTCTCGGGTGGAGCTCCTAAATTTGGGTGCCATATATGTTGGGCTTTCAGACTTGAAACTTGGCCTTTCCAGTTTGTTCCATGGACACGTCTCCAAAGAGACGCTGTGGACCGGCGAGGGCTCAGGTTGTAGAAGCAGCAGATCTAAAGCCCTCCCAGTTGGTCATATGAAAATAGGTACCCAAAGGTAGGTCTGCTGGGCTTTAAGGTGCAAATGGCTCATCAAAAGACAGCGACTGTTATTTCTCCCCCTCTATTGATTTGTGTTAAAAATACCACATACCTGTCATTTCATTATTAAGCAACACATTGCTCAACCAAAAATAGGATGAAAGTCCATGTTTTCTCAAAGCGTCTGGATTATCATCTTTATTACTAACTTTTCAAACCTCACAAATTCTCTCATTCCACAAGTTCACTGTGTGTTTGGAAATGTTTACCTTGGCTTTTGACTCCCAGTTCCCTCAAATAATCTTTTGGTGTGTTTTGGCATGTCTCTTCTGGTTTCCTGAAGCTTTCTTTAATCTAATCCAGCGCTAGGCCAGGCTCGTGCCTTTTTTAACAGCAAAATTAGAGATTTGAGGCATAGAAATGAAGTAAATATTTAGGACTAGTGTGCTGATCTCCTCTAATCATGTCTTTGAAGCTGTGCTTTGAATATCAGGCTGATAAATGTCAGGATAAATGAGATAATTCATTTGTACTTTAACCACAAATCTGATTTGAAGTGCTGTACAAAACTGAAACGTGGCACTGATGCAAAATCTCCTTAGCTTAGTATTTTCCTGATACGCCTGACCAGCTTCAATCACAAAAAAGGAATTGAATTTCCAGCACAAACTTAGCTTGTAAAAAATGAAGTAAAAAAATAATAAAAGAAAGGGTCTTTAGTGCACATGGATGTTGAGGTGTCCTGAGTCATCAGTTGTTTCCCAAACATAGGCAGCTGGCCTTAAACTTTTGGAAACGTGGTTGAAAGAAACCTAAAGCAGGATAAAAATAAAATTTGCAAGAATGTTGCTGTTTAATAAAGGCCTGCCTTTAGGTTTCCGTTTCTGCTGTTACTATTGTAAGGAAACTAATAAAGATTAATGATTTGGGGTTGCAGAGGGGAAACTCTTCACTTGTTTTTGATGTCGCATTTCTGTAAAAGTAAAGAAGCTGTATTTTTTTGAATGACTCGAACCGTTTGCACGAGAAGTACAGCAGCTCAGCTTGGGAAGTTTGCGTTAATGATTTGGCAAGAGAATCACAAAACTGTTCGAGAAAGGCTGTTCGCTCTATGACTTCTCTGTGATAAAATGCGAGAAGAAGGAATGGGTACGGGCTGCAGCGGGACTGCCCGCCTGCCCTTCCTTGCGTTGCTGCATTTCACTGGAGAAATGTAGGGGGCTGACATCTGTCAAGTTTCTCATGATAAAACCGCCTACAGATTTAAGCAATAACATCCTGTTTGGTCTGTTCTTCTATGAACAAGGTGAATAATGTTGCCCTCCCTGCGATGATAACTGGTTTAGGTCTCAGTTGCCCGTTGCACTTTCTCCCACAGCTGAGCTGGTTGTGCAGCCCTCACCCGCTGATGGAGGTTTGTGTAACCAAGCCCTGAAATTTTCTGCCCGTTTTTTTTTCTTTTTCACTCAGTGTTCAATGAAAAGAAATACTTTGGTAATAATCAGTTCATGCTCTTACATTTGAGGCAAAAGGAAAAAGGTTATGTTGTTGCCAGATGAATTAATGAAAACAGAAGTGACTATCAAAGCATCTCCTTGAAATATCAGTAGGTGGTCCAGGAACTACCACGTTCGCGGGTTGAGGCAGGCAGAGAAGCAGTAAAGGGAGAGCTGATTTTAGAAGTAGATGCAAAGCTTCTCTTCCTTTTGTCCCACAGAGGAGGTGATGGCTGGGTGGCCAGCGAGCACAGTTCATCTTCTCCAGTATTTTCTGTACGCACACTGATTTCTTGTTCACTCTGTTAGCTGAACTGAATTAAGAAAAAAATCAGATCTGAGAAGCGCTATTTATATATTTTACAAAGTAAAGGAGAAGTTGAAAGTCTCAGAGGAACCTATTTTTGTGAGGGATTCAATTTTATAAATCACTAATGAGGATCATTGTTTTCCTTGGCCCCCATCCTAAACAAAAGGACGAGTGGAAATCATCGTGTTCTTTTAGTTTAAAGCTGAAAAACTCTTAAATGCAGCCTTTGCACAGCTCCTCCCGATGGATCCTGAATATTTTTTTTTTATTCAGTGGTGCCCAGGGATAGGACAAGAAGTAACGGGCACAAATTTGAACACAGGCAGTTCCGTCTCAATGTGAGGAGGAACTTCTTGACTTTGAGGGTGGCAGAGCATTGGAAGAGGCTGCCCAGAGAGGTGGTGGAGTCTCCAACTCTGGAGACATTCAAAACCCACCTGGACGCCGTCCTGTGCAGCCTGCTGTAGGTGACCCTGCTCTGGCAGGGGGGTTGGACTAGATGATCTCCAGAGGTCCCTTCCAACCTCTGTAATTCAGTGATTCTATGATTAGTATAGTGAAAACAAACCAGTTTATTCTACTTTTTTCTGTCTTGTAATTCAAAGCGTATTCATCTTTCACATCCATTCTGCTAGATACCTCCTACGGATCATAAAGTCGGGACTACTCTTCCCCTCCCTGCTATAGTTATCCATCAATTCCATTGCTGAAGAGCCTTTTAATGTACTAGAACTCATCACTGTGATACAGCATGCCAAATCATCACATTTGTTTTTAATGCTTAATGCAGACTGCGTGTATTGGCAGATTACGGGTTGAAACCACAAAGCGGTGAGACCAGATCCACAGCGTGAGCTCTGCACTTTGCTGGGACCAAAGGAGAAAACGCTTGCGTACGTGGTGCTTTAGCTTTTGCCTTGCCCTTTCTGTTTTACAGCTCCTGTGTGAGGAATGGGCGAGCTACGGAGTCTTCTACAAATATCAGCCTATTGACCTGGTGAGGTGAGAGTTCAGCCCTTAATGTTGTGTTTCCATGGGGCAGCGCTGAAGCTGTGCACAGCGATGAGAGAGTTGGGGTTGTTCAGCCTGGAGAAGAGAAGGCTCTGGGGAGACCTTAGAGCCCCTTCCAGTACCTAAAGGGGGCCTACAGGAG
This sequence comes from Burhinus oedicnemus, assembly GCA_008921705.1. NCBI lineage: Eukaryota > Metazoa > Chordata > Aves > Charadriiformes > Burhinidae > Burhinus > Burhinus oedicnemus. Next base: position 768,902 of record VFFE01008092.1, read on the forward strand.
AGATGGGGAGGGACTCTTTATCAGGGAGTGGAGCAGTAGGATGAGGGGGAACGGTGTTAAACTGGATTAGATCTCAGGAAGAAATTCTTGACTGTGAGGGTGGTGAGACACTGGCCCAGGTTGCCCAGAGAAGCTGTGGCTGCCCCATCCCTGGAGGTGTTCAAGGCCAGGTTGGACGGGGCTTTGAGCAACCTGGTCTGGTGGGAGGTGTCCCTGCCCATGGCAGGGGGGTTGGAACTAGATGATCTTGAAGGTCCCTTCCAACCTAAACCATTCTGTGATGTTCATGCTGGTGTTCCTATGTGGATGCTGCCCTTGGTGCCACCCCAGGGGACTCTGGAGAATGAGAAGTTTACTGGGGGAAAAGGAGTTTTCTGTGGGTTTAGAAACACGGTGATGTATCCCACCTAGTGTGAAAGCTTGCAGAGAAGGTATTTTTAATTCATTTTGTTTGCTTGTGGTGAGACCTGAGACCCTCTGAAGAAAATGAGGTGCTTTTTAAGAGGATTTGCTCACAAAAGATCCAAAGATACGAATTTACACAGCAGAAACACGGGGTTGGGGGGGAAATGACTAGTTATACTGACTTGCTTTCATGGTGCCTGTATCTCTGGATTAACTCCAAGCATCATGAGAGAGTCCTCTGAGAAGAAAAAAATTCCCACAGGTCATCAGATCTTACTTTCTCCATGCTTAATCCAGCTGCGATTTGTAATTTTAGCCCTGTAATATTTTGAGAAATAGGAAACGTTTCTCTATCTCATTTCTTTTTTTAATGTATTTCAGAAAATACTTTGGAGAGAAGATTGGACTATATTTTGCCTGGCTGGGAGTTTATACGCAAATGCTTATTCCAGCTTCAATTGTAGGGATTATTGTTTTCCTATATGGCTGTGCAACTGTGGATGAGAATATACCAAGGTAAAATAAAGAAAGAAATAGATTCTATTATTGGAGGCCACTAGAAACTCAAAGTTACCTTTCTCTAGGAATGTTTTGTCACTAATATCTAGGGCGAGCACAGCTGAAACTGTGGCTCACAGGGATGGGGGAGCTTGCAGTCCCACCGATTTCTGCTTCCAGTAAGCGATGGAGCGCTACCAAGGGCTGAGAGCGGGCAGCAGAACTGCAGCACATTTCTAAATCGTTAGCATTTATTGTTCATATTACTTGTGGAGTTTGCATTGGTGTGCTAAAAATAATTCTTGGCCAGTTGCTCAGGTGTTTGGCGTTTTTTTTTCCTAACTCAGATCATTATGTTAAAACAAACCAACAAAATTCTGCTAATGATAGGGTCTTTTAGTGCTTCCCATCATAAAATGCTGAGGAGGGCATTGTGTGACATAAAGATGAATCAAGAATGTACATGCCTAAAATAAGCAATTGTGGTCAGATTAGCAAAATCTTGATGTTCTACTATTTTTAATTTTTTAACAAGTTTTGTATTATCGTATTTTAATGCCCTGTGATTTTGCATTATTTACCCTGCATGCATCATCAGCTGTAGATGAAAATTACATCGTTTGTACAAGCAGCGTGAGCGCTGAGTAACAAGGCAGATAATGGATATCGAAAAATAGATATATTTTCTTTGTTCATTCAGATTGCTTTGTACTGCTTCCAACAGTTGAAGAAAGTCAAAGGGAATGTCACTGCTGCTATTTCACAGATGGAGTACAGAGAAGTTAAATTTGTTGAACTCCAGTCTCTTGATACTCAGCACTTCCCTTGTACCTTATCTATTGCTGTAGTTAGTATTTGTAAACAAGAATGATTTTTAATTTGGAGGGTTTTGTTTGTTTTTTTTTTTACTTTAAGATCTTACAGTAAAAAGCATACAGCGTTACGCTTCTCATAATGCTCTCTCCTATTCCCTGGAATAGAAGTAGGGCTGAGGATGGAGGGAGACAGCCGCCTTGTGTGAGGATTTCAACCCCTAGAATGGTGTAGGTTATGGACAGAGCTGCTCACTGGGGCCAAAGCTGGGAAGCACTGTGAGGGTAGTATCTGATGGTCCTACAGACCAGAAACAGATGCTGTGCAGAGGAGAAAAGGTCATCGGAGCACGGAAGATGGAGCCATACTGACCATGCTTTTTCCATATCTTGTTGCTTGGTTGCAGTATGGAGATGTGTGACCAGAGAAACAATATCACCATGTGTCCCTTATGTGACAAAACGTGCAGCTACTGGAAGATGAGCTCCGCTTGTGCGACTGCTCGCGCAAGTCATCTGTTTGATAACCCTGCAACTGTCTTCTTCTCAGTCTTCATGGCTCTCTGGGGTAAGAAGATAGATGCTTTCATGTTAAGTTTTTAATTATTTAAAATACAACAGGAAGAAACAGAAGAGATAAAGCAGTGTATTTATACTCAGGCAGTTAATTATATAAAGAACTTCTCTTTTTTTTTTTTTTTCCCCATGAAACTGTCACCCCAAAATTTATATCCTGCACTGAAGGCTGAAATTCAACAAATTGCTAAAGATGAGTATCAAATGAAATTGTTAAGCATCTGTCATAAAACTGCTGCATAGTATGTCAAGATTTCATTAACAGGATTGCACAGCTTGCCAAAAAAAAAAAAAAATCTCTTTGCAGAGCCAGCTTCCACTTTAGAACATTACAGAAGAAATGTATTAATGTACTCTGGGGTTGAGGGGAGGGCTCCGCAGGGAAGTGTAATGGCCTTTAGCGTCTCAGGACAAACCAAGATTGATTCTTGAGTGTGCTCCGAGATGCAATTAAGTTTATCAGCAAGCAGACATCACACATGTAGACCATGAAGCAGGAGCGGTGGCGTTAGAGGTATTTTTTCTGATGCTGACTGCCCTTGCACTTCGAGCACATCACTTAACCTTTCTTGGCACGTCTGAAGAACTTGGTTAAAAACATTAACCCTCTCATGAAATCATTGTGAGAGGGTCTTCAGGAATGGTTATAGAGGACTTTTCTCCTCCCTGCTGGAGGAGGGATGGGGACCTCCTTGCTCAGGCACCCCAGCACCAGGCATGAGTGCTGGAGGAGAGCAGCTTCCCGTTGTCCTCACTGCCGGCCAGGAGGGCTTGTTAAGATAAATGGGTCCAAAACCTGTGTTTGTAACTGGAAGCCCAATACAGAAAGGCTACAGAGAATAGGGAAATGTGCGTTATTCCCCCCAGCTTTGAAATCTGAAAGCCGCATACTCCCCGTGTCAGTGAGAGCAGCACAAGATGATGTTCACCTCTCCTGTACGCCTTGTTGCAAGTTAGCAAATAACCTGTTTTGGATTATATTTAATCCTAAATCCATAGCCCGAGGTTTCATTTCTTCTAGTATGCAGGGAACAATTTTTACATTACCATTCATCTGAACTGATTTCAGTACGATTCAACATAATTCAATTTAGAGCCGTGCCTTTTTGACCAGGGTCTCCATTTGAGATTACTATGTTTTAGATGCAACGCTAAGAGCTCGTTATCAAGTACTGTAAGGAGAAGGACGAGGATGGTCCTGCAGAGGGATTTTGGGAACAGTGGGGACTCGGGAGTGCTGCAGGTTGGGAAGGAAAGGCAGGAAGTGTGGAGAGGTTGAACTCCACCAGCTTCTCAGCAGAGAGGAGGGATCACTGTCTTATAGATCATCTCGCCACGTAGCATATAGGGAGAAATGTGATATACACCAAAGCAGGATGCAGTGGCAGAGACTTTAGGCTCATTCTCTCCCGTGGAAAGTCAAGTATTGGTTTCATTTATCGTTATTGTGAACTCCACGTGGATCTAGGCACATAATGCTCTGTTGTCCAAAAAGTAACACTGTTTGCCTCCCTTTCCTTAGCAAACAACTATGGATCCCTCTGTCCATTTTTTTACATTCCTGGGCAAAGTAAGGCAGATTGGCAGAAGCCCGTTTCTGTGCTCTGTACAGAATCAGGCTTAATAGCTGAGATAGTTTTGGAGTGGGATGTGAAATTCCTCGAGTTCTTTGGGGTCAACGTAAAATTTTATATAAAATATAAAATAAATTATATAAAATGTTGTTTCAGAAAGCTCTTTTTGAATTGGGAAAACCAGAACTTTTTCCACACTGTTTTGAATTTGTGTTATTGAAAATCTTATTTCCAAAGGATTCGTCAAAACAATTTTTTAAAAAACGAAAAAAACACTTTATTTTTTAAGGAAATAGTATCAACAAAAATTGGCCATCTCCAAATGTAGGCACACATATAGTCTCCAGAGCCATTTGTGAGCACTTCTGCACGTAATGAGGTTTTTTGAGTTCACGTACAGTTGAAGAGTTGAGGCAGACCCAAGTGACCCAGGGCATCCTTAGCATAGTAAGAGAATTAGCCCAAGTTCAGGGGTATTATTTGAGCAACCATTTGGCCAGGTTTTCTCTGTATGGTGGGGGTATTGTCACACCCTGGAGAACTCCACTCACACAAGCGTTAAAACAGCTGTAGCACCAAACTGAGCCCCGGTCAGAAGTTCAGCATTAAACGTGGACCGTGGCCCAGTGCTGTTTGGTATCAAATGGCACTAAAAACGTCAGAGAATCCAGATAAGATCATCTGGACAGTAACCTTTTGGAATTTTTAAGCTCCACTTATGCTTATGGGCCCAGATGAAATATGAAAATGCAGGTACGCTTGGCAGAGCGGTGGTGCATCACTACCTGGCACGTTCACCGAGGGCTTTGGAAACAAGCTGGCTGTGTTTCAGACGCAGTCTTTGCATTTTGCCTCGTTGTAAGTCAGTGCCACAGCAGGATTTCTAGTAGCACTGAGAAAAGATGTCTCGTTCATTTTCCGTATTTCTTGCTGGACGTGGAAGCTGCAGACCCCGGCACAAGAACTGCCGGCAGCGAGGAGAGGGGAAGCAATTCCAGGAGGGTGACACAGACCCTCTTACGATACAGCTGTGGCCGTCCCGATTTACAGGAAGCCTATGGCTTGTAAAGGGTCTCAGTTTTAAGTTTTGCATGTGAGAGTTTCGCTTGGAAGGCGAATGAATGTCATGACCCTAGCCTGGTTCCAGTCAGGAGGGTGTCCTTTCCTATCTGTTCAACTTTCTTACCCTCTCCCTGCCTCTGGTTTTTCTGGATATGAATGTTTCTGAGCACATCTGTTAGTACTCACTGCGGGAAACTCCCCTGGGAACACCATTTCTTGGTAGACTTGCCTCTTTCATAACCATTTATTTATTATACAGCACTGGTGTATTCCCAGCATCTAAATACATCCTCTGAGAACTGGCTCGGTCTCAGAGGCAGATAGACTGATATAGACCGGGATCATTTGTTGGGACTCAAGAATTGCTTTAACGAGGTTTCTTTTCTGTAAGTCTTCTCCATCAAAAAGAAAATGGCAGTGTTTTTAATGATAAAAACCCTTAAAGGCTTCCTCTTTAACAGCCTGCCCACCTGCAGCTTTCACACTGGCACGAGTATTTGGGTTTGGGTGTGATGATTCGCGCTGACCGTACTATTACGACCACTAGATGGATGTAATTATAACAATATAAAAATGCATTATCTGGGTATCTTTGAGGCAATAACTATACAAAAGTACAAGACTTGTTAAATCATTCATATTTTGTATAGATAAAACACAGGTTTGTTCGGACTTACAGATGGAATTATATGTAGACGAAGACCAACAATATCATTAGTCACACATAGAAATATTTAAATAAGTTTGAGTGTCTGACTTCCTTAGACCCCTTAAAAAATTGTAGGCATCTTTCTACGTGAAGCTGTGGATGTAACAAATGCCCTTTCTTTTAGCATACTTAGATAACAAGTTTGGCTCCTAGCACATCAGTGTTTCCCAGACAGACATTACCATTGAATAAAAGAGTAACAAAAATGAAGCTAACCTGTCCCGCTATATGACACGATACTGCACCTGCTGAGACCTTGTGGAGGCGAGAGCCTGTGGACGTACAGCAGGCGATGCGGAGCGTGGCCAGCGTGCCTCCTAAGACAAACCCTAAGAAAAGAGGCTGATGCGATATTTTTTTTTTTTTGGTCAAATGTCAAAGTAATTGTTAAACTGTTCTTTCAGCTGCCACCTTTATGGAACACTGGAAGAGAAAACAGATGCGTCTCAACTACAGGTGGGACCTGACTGGGTTTGAAGAGGAGGAGGTTTGTCCCTTCACTTCTGACTCTTTGGCTTCCACCGTGGCGTTACTGACAGCTCCTTGCCCCGAGCCGATAGACCTTGCCCTGTGGGGAACTGCTCTTATGGGTGGTTCCCTCATTTAGAAGAAAGGAAAATCTCTGTACATGAACTATTTGAGGTTTTTATAGCAAGGGTATGACTAGTATGTCTTGTTGCCATAGAAACGTAATTGTATAGCCACAAAATCTAATTTTTTTTTTTAGTGTATAGTCGGGTCACACCTAGCAGCGTAGGTGTGGAATATACAGCTCAGATCTTACCCCTGGGCTGATGTCAGGGTGCTAACAAGTAAGGACCTCATTCATCTCCTGCCGCTGTAAATCAGAAACGAATGTATTGAAGTTGATAAAGTTATAGCACTGTAAAAATGCACTGAAAAATTCCTATTAACTTTTAACGATGCAGAATCAAGCCCTGAGTTGGAAAATACCTAAGAAATTATTGCCAGACGTGGGCTTGGGGCATTGGGAGGGACACAAATGTGGAGGTGTATTTTTTCAGTTGCTAATAAAAAATAAATATCCCTAGCCAGGCTTATACTAAATGTGCTAAATAGCATGAAGGGGAAAAGGGCTGAAAAAAAGGTTGTAAAAATCAGTGAAGTTTTAGAAGGAAAGGAGAGAAGATCCTCAGCCAGCTGAGAAGCTGTATCCCACCTTTTTCTTTTTACTTTTGTGGCTTTACAAAAAAGGAAAACACCTTCCTAGACCGTAATGCAGTCCCAGCTGCAGCAGCCTCGCCCTCAGAGGTGGCGGAGGCGCACGGGTCCCTTCCATTTTCCCATCGTATGTGACGAGCTGTGCTGCAGAAACCCCGCTGCGGGATCCGAGCTAGCTTTGTTTGCTGGCCGGCTGGCTTGTTTTTACCGTTGTTATTATTAAAAGAAGTACGACTGCCCTTGTCACATCTCTAGATGTCTAAATAGGTACGCAACAAATATTGCTCACGTGAAACCAAAACCTCACTGGGCCTGGGTTTAACACTGTGCAGCCTGATGAGCCTGGCACAGTTATTGTTCCCCTCACCCCCAAAATCTTTCTGCTGGAATTATCTCCTCTGTTTAATGTGTTTATCTCCTCCATAATATATTTAGGCGGGCTACACTAGCGGCCTCTAGGCCATGCACTTTTCTTGATCATACCTGTTTTACTGGGAGAGAATATAGGGATTCATTTCCTGGATACTATACTGCTCTTTTATTTTTGGTAACTTGCTGTTAGCATACATGAAAGCAGAAAGGATTAACTGTATCTTTCCAGTGTCGATCCCCTCCATGTCCGAGTTCAGAGCCCTGCACAGCTAAAACAGCAGCTGTTAATACAGGATAGTTTATTCTTTGTTTTGTAGAGTCAACTCTAGATAATACAGGCATGAGTTTAGCAAAGAATTTAAGCCCCTCCTGTTTCTGGTTTGGGTGGAACTTAAGCTAGTGTCATGTTGAAGAGCCAGGGTTTCAAGTGATATACTAAACCCCAAAGTGTCTCATCTTCTGGTGTTTTTTGGGACACCCAGTTCATACAATACTTACAGTAATGTTAATAAATGTTGTAGAACATGAGTAGACTGATTTTCTCTGGTAGCGTCTAGCCACCCACTGTACCTATGTTTGTTTCATGTAATTTTTAAAATATAAATCCAATATGATCTGCAACAGTTCAGTAATCAAATTTTTGTTTTTTGTTTTTTTGTTTTTTTCTTGTTTTTTGTGTTTTTTTCTGGTTTCCTGAAGGAGGCAGTCAAGGTTTGGAAAACATTTTTGTTTTTTCAATTGCTCCTACCTTTTTTATTCCATGTCTACTGATGAATGCCATCTTTTGATCTCCACCTCTTCTTTTTCGAGCATCAGATTTTCTTTAGATCTCCCACTGATTGCTTTGCCTTTACACCCTCCCCCTCTCCACTTGTTCAGACTTTTTTCAACTCCGTTCTGTTTCCCATCCGATGCATAATTTTGAATTCTGAATCTTTTGTTGAATGCGTAATTATAGTGAATTCTGAACCCGTGAACCTTTCTGAATCTTTTGGCTGTCTCTTACTTCTGAGGTTTCCGACCCCCTCTCCTTCAATGCACACGGGTAATCGGTGGATGCTGTCCGAGACAGGATTAGGGGAAGACCCCAACTGACAATTTTCGGGGATCCCAAAGCCAGTATTCTGCATACTGACAGCAGATAACTGCTTCCCTCGTGAGCTGAGGATCACTGAAATGACAGTTAATGACATGCTGAATCTAATTTTTATCAAAAAGATAGGTAATTAAAATCCAAGCATAATGTCACTTGGTAGGAACCACGCTATCTGCAGGTTGTGCTCTATACTCTTATGTATTAAATTCAATCTACATAGCGTTGCATGTGGCTGGCTGATAGTGGGTGTAGATCATTCTGCAGTTGCTGCTGTAGAACTGTGAATGATACGGGATTTAACAGCTCTTTTGATTACAGTTGAATATCAGTTGACATAAATGACACACAGAGTGAATTAGAATTCAGTTAGAAAACTTGGAAATGATCAGGAGATTGACCTGCAAACAGTTCATATGTAGCTGATGTAGAAAATAAATAATGTTGTTTTTCATTAAATATGACTTATTTCACAGGCTCATCCAAGAGCAGAATATGAAGCTAAAGTTTTAGAAAAATCACTGAGAAAAGAACACAAACATAAAGAGGTATGGTAAAAATATCCATTTGTTTCACTTATAAAAAAACTTTGGAAAAGAAGGTTGTTAGAGCAGGCACTGACCCAAGACTAAGAAATAAGTAAAAAACAGAGTCACTGCGCATTGTGTTTAAATTCCAGATGTCTTTGGTCCTAGCATGCATGGGATACTTGGTGTATGCCACTGCACAAGACCTGATCAAGTCTAGAAATGTCTTTAATAATTACATACAGGAGCGTGGCTTAGGGAAGCTAATTGAGGCCGATCGAAGGGGCGCTCCCGGTAGGCTAATGAATCAAGTTTGAGAAAACCGTAACAAAACATCTTATTCTGTGCTGATATAAGTACCTAAAGCCTCTCAGGAAAGGTTCTCTGTCTTGCTAGGCTTTTTTTTGCAAACAAAAATGTTACTAGAGCATTAATGAAGGGTACTAACACCAATTTCCATGCTGAATTCCAGCTTTGATAATAACTTTCTGCCTTTTTAAAAACATAACTTCCATTTTTATTCCACTGAATAAGGTAGCGCTCACTTCTGCTTTTAATTCGCTCTTTGCATCGCCGTGAGAAAGGTGCTGCCAGTCATCTCAGGGGCGCGTGCATCTCGCCTGCGGACGGTGCGATTCCTCTGAGCAGCTTCCCTGCCCTTTCGCTGAAGGCTCTAATTCCTTCCCTATTTCTGTCTGTCAGCAGCAGACTGATTGGGAAAAGCTCCTTTTCTCCTTCACATACTGGTTTCCACCCTGCCAGAGCTTATTCCCCCTTAACTGCAAGAGCTCGGCCGTTTGTATCACCGGGTTTTTAGGCAGAGAAGTAAATGCTCCAGCATAAACAAAAACTGTTGGCAGAAATTCCTCTTTTGTACCTGTTGCCAGTGGTACAGTGGCATGGAACCATGCCCTAAATAGAGATTTTATGAAAACCCTATGAAAATAAAACTGCAATAGCCACGTTAAAATGAAATACACTTTAAGAGACAGCGTTCGTAGATTGGACTGGCGTTAAGCTCAATGTGTCTGATTTTTGTCACGCGCTTATACTCAAGTACCGTCGGGCCCCTCTTAAAAGATGCTGCAAAGCTGACAATGGTATGTTCCCAGTAATCTATAGGATGCAGGGTGTAAGTGGTTCAGCGTCATGGGCCATACCTTACTGCAGCACTGCTTTGAAATCCCTTAGCAGAAGAAAAAGAATTTGGGTTGCTGCCCTCTCATCGGCTGGATAAACAGTACTGGGATACAGACTTCACTGTATCTGTGAAAAACCGGCAACTCGCTGTACTTTTGGGTATATTAGGAATTCAGGTCTTAAATGTGGAAGACTGTAGGGTCATCGGACAATTAATGAATGGTGGCCTCCAAATATTGGAGTATGAAAGCTGAGCAATTAAAAGAGGATTATTTTTTTTTCTAAACCATACTATTTATAACTTTTTGGGCTGTGTTCAATTTGGATGTTACTAATTTGGGAAACGTGAGAAAAGGAGTTTTTTCTGAAAGACTCAGTAATTATCTTTCATTGGGATCTGGAGCGTTAAAGTTCAAATTCAACAGTTGTAAGACAGCTTGGAAATCTTAAAGAAAAAATATCTAAAGCTAAACCAGAAGTTGCTAATATTTTTTTCAACAGAAGTCCAATTAAAAAAAAAAATAATTAAAGGAAACACTTTTTGGACGTTCTTTATCATGAAAGATTCCTTTTATCATAAAGGAAAAAGAAGGGCACAATCCTAAATTAAAAAGGGAATATCCTTGCAGTATTGCTTGATCCACCCCAGGATTTGGGGCAAGAGTTTGTCTTTTGTTGTTGTTATATTTTATTGACCTAAAGGTGAAACGCAAAGCCTTAAGCAAACTAATAGTGCATTCACTTGTGCCTAAACTGCTATGTACACTGAGTCAGTAGAGAGTATATAGATTAATTTACCAGTGCTTTGTAATGCTATATTGCCCCATCCTTTTTTTGTTTCCTTTGACTGCCATCAGAAGCATCGGTATTTTCCAGAAGAGACAGCAAACAAATGGAGACAAAGAGTTAAGACAGTCATGGCTGGGGTGAAATTGGTTCTTTTTATTCAAACTTATGAAGAAACTCAAATTATGAGTAATTATGGAAGACACAAATCAATTTGTTTTTGGCTGTTGGACCTTTGTTTAATATTCACGTTTAGTTCTGGGTTTCTTCCTGTTCCTCCCCTTGTTTCTTCAGCACTCTGTGGGACACTGTTCCTATGCATTGGGAATGGCACTGCATGGCTAATCTTAGATTTACCCTCCTGGACTGGCGTTACGTTTTGCAGTGGAGCATGGGCCATGCGTTGAAAGAGTTGCTTGCACTTCCCTGAGACAACGTGCATGTAATAAAAATAGCGTTTGAGTAATATTTTTATGTTCATTATAACGTGTGCGTCATCTTCCATAATGTTCCTTTTGTTGTTTATTTTCTGGTGTTTAGAAACAATTCCCGGCATCAAAGTTTATGAAGGACTCTAGCTGAGCAATACTGTTCTAAATGAAATTTTCATACCCAAATTCAAGCAGTGGCTGGTTGACTGGATTTAGGGTATCCTATAACAAACTCAGGCAGTGCTACAGGCTTGGGGAAGAGTGGCTGGAAAGCTGCCCGGTGGAAAAGGACCTGGGGGTGCTGGTCGACAGCCAGCTGAATATGAGCCAGCAGTGTGCCCAGGTGGTCCAGAAGGCCAACAGCATCCTGGCTTGTATCAGGAATAGTGTGGCCAGCAGGACTAGGGCAGTGATTGTCCCCCTGTGCTCAGCACTGGTGAGGCCCCACCTCGAATACTGTGTTCAGTTTTGGGCCCCTCCCTACAGGAAAGACATTGAGGTCCAGAGAAGGGCAGCGCAGCTGATGAGGGGTCTGGAGAACAAGTCTCATGAGGAGTGGCTGAGGGAACTGGGGTTGTTCAGCCTGGAGAAGAGGAGGCTGAGGGGAGACCTTATCGCTCTCCACAACGACCCGAGAGGAGGTTGTAGCGAGGGGGGGGGGTGTTGGTCTCTTCTCCCAAGACACAAGTGATAGGACAAGAGGAAACGGCCTCAACAAGTTGTGCCGGGGGAGGTTTAGATTGGATATTAGGAAAGATTTCTCCACTGAGAGGGTTATCAAGCATTAGGACAGGCTGCCCAGGGAAGTGGTGGAGTCACCATCCCTGGAGGGATGTAAAAGACGGGTAGACGTGGTGCTGAGGGACATGGGTTAGTGGTGGGTTTGGCAGTGTTAGGTTGATGGTTGGACTCGATGATCTTAAAGGTCCCTTCCAACCTAGACGAGTCTACGATAAAGAGTTATTACACATGTGCATCTTAACTTCTGTTGGCGTGGTCCATTGAATACCATGTGGATAGTCAGGTAGTTAAAAATCACTCATGTTGAAGGAATTTCAAGTCTTAATCACACACCAAAACAAGATTTTCCCTGTCAACTCTGAGTTCACCTTGGAGTTAGTAGCACACTGTATCTGTATTTCAGTGGAACCAGTTGTGCAACTGCAAAGCTGCAAATACTAACTGGGGAGGGAGAGGGGAAGAAAGAGAATTTTTCTAGGGAAAGCAAAAGAAAATATTTAACAGTAGGAGAGATCTTACTTCATGGTTTATGACAGCCTATTTGCATGTTTCCTTCAAAAAGTATACAGAAAAATCTGCTTTATTTATACTCGCAGTGCAGGCGCTTGACCAATTTGAACCTAGATACAGAGTAAACAATTTGCCTGTGTGGAATTGTAACTGTAAACACTGTGTCTTTGCATCTTCTAACTGGTTGTGTATTTGCTAGCCTTTTTTTTCCCCTCTGTTATTGTCATGTGCAAAATCACATGCTCTGTCTTTATTAAATGTACCCCTTTTCTCCCCCCCAAATTTTAGACAGATAAAGAAAAGCTGACATGGAAGGATCGTTTTCCAGCCTATTTAACCAATTTTGTTGGCATTATCTTCATGGTAAGCATCACCCAGCAAAACCTGAAATTGATATTACCGCGTCGTTGTATAGACCAGAAGTGATGGAAATGTTAGTGAAACCGTGACAGACTTTATCAGATTGATGTGGTTTGCAGTGGCTTTTCCCCAGTGAAAAAAATTCAAGCGTTTTATTGTTTTATAACCTAAAATCTTTTCAAGAGCCTGAATTTCTACTTTCCCGTCTCTTTCCAGTAAAGAAATACCAATACCTAAATAGGGTAGGGGATAAATGAGTGCATGGAAATGGAAATTACCAGCACCATTGTTGGGACGAAACTTAAAAAGTGGAGAGAGTGCTCTCAGAAAGTAGTCGGGAAGTAGAGAAAGGCCTCATGGTTATACCACACTTTTTTTCAAAGAAATGATGTGGCCAATTGCAATCCTGATTGCAAGGATTTTTAATGAATCGGTCAAATTTGGGGTTATACCATATAACAGGAGAATTGTAAACAGAGCACATAATTCAAGAAAAAGGTAAAATAATGATGAGAACAGCCTTTTTCCATTTGCTGATAAAGCATCAGCAGTTAAAACAAATATTGAAGGCAATAATAATAATTCAAGACATGGAACAGATTGGCAGGTGGATAAAAAGGCTTAAGCCCTTTCCAGCAGTAGAATAAGCCAGGCTAACTCAGTTCATTTGATTTTTAGGCATAGGGATTCTGTTTTGGGGTTGGGGTTTTTTAATATTTGTGTTTTCAGAGAATGGAAATGCAGTAAATCTAATCTTCTCAGCTGAAGAATCGGTACCTTATAAGAATCCCATTTTAAATTCTTCCTCTATTTAAGCAATGAAAAATTGAGTAAGATTTTGTGCACCTTTCTGTTGCCAGGAAGTGCGCTGATTTAATCAGATTTAATTTCAGTTTGGGATTATGACAGCATAGTGAGCCTGAGTAGGGTATTTGAAGGCTTGTGTGCAGACTTAAGCTGAAATACTCCTCTCTGTTTCAACCCTGGCTTTTATAATACAGCAATTATCACGTATATATGCTGTTGCTAATAGGGCTGAAAGGAAACCCACTAATACTTTTAATATAAGCCAGTAGTTTACATTTAGGTGCCTTTAAAAAAAAGCCTTTTGCATGTGATTGTGGCATCATCGTATCAATTTTTTCATGTGATGATCAAATTACTTGCAAAGGAGGCTCTTTTCCCAGAGTTCATCAAAGGGATTGGGACCCCTAATGCGGAATTGGGTGGAATTGAGATGTGGCCCAGAGATCCCATTTTTAAGGTTATTGTTAAGTCCTACGCAAAGTATTTATAGTTAAATCTTTCCTAAGAGGCTGCGCTATTCTTGCTGGCAGGTTGGGCTGACGTTCGCTATAGTGTTTGGAGTCATCATATACAGGATCTCGACTGCAGCGGCGCTGGCAATCAGTTCAACTCCCTCGGGCCGGTCAAGCGTTAGGGTCACCGTCACTGCCACCGCAGTCATTATCAATTTGGTCGTCATCATCATCCTGGATGAAGTGTACGGCTGCATCGCAAGGTGGCTAACTCAGATCGGTAGGTTTGAATCCTCAACTGATATTTGCTGGAGCGATTTTAATTGAGAGGACCCAAATGACTGGCTTTTGTGATTAACTTCAAAGTGGTGAGCAAACCCAGGGAATTCACGTGTGTGGCTAAAATTCCAACCAGCTACTTACAAGTATCAAAGCGCATGCGGATTCAGCTTTATTTTTAAAGTTTTTCTTTTAGCAGTGGGAGAACTAATCACTAATCCAGTTATGGGCGATGGGGATACGGGATACAGCAGAAATTCCTATACCTAAACTTGAACTTCACTCCTCTATATCACACAATTACTATTTTCATTTTCTGCCATTTTTTATTCGACACGCGTAAGACGTGTCGAAAAATACAAAACTGTGAGTGCAAAAAAACAGCACAGAAAAAATTTCTTTTGAATCCTTTCCAAAAAGCATCACTGACAAAAAGTCCAGAAATCTTTTCGGATAAGTTCTTGTCCATCTGCAAATGATTGTCACGGAGGTCAGCCAGGTGTGGAATGGAAATGGAATTACTATTGTAACACATCTGAATGGTGCGATCCTCAGCAGATTGACTACTGACCTCAGTGAGGCCATATTGCTTTAATATATATATATTGCTATAAATATATACCTCTGTTTAAAAGATGGCTGATGTTTTCCAAAGTCCTGTTGCAAGTAGGATAACTCCTTAACGTTTCTTATCCATGTCACATTGGTTCCAGAGGTGCCCAAAACTGACAAGAATTTCGAAGAGCGGCTGATTTTTAAGGCCTTCCTGCTGAAATTTGTCAATGCCTACACGCCCATTTTCTACGTCGCTTTCTTCAAAGGCCGGTGAGTAACGCAAAAGGCTGTTCAGGGTTTCAGCTTGTTGCTTATGAGACAGCTGTAGCTGAGCTAAGACCACAGCTGGATGATAAAGTAAATCAAGTTTAAGAACTCCTCAGTATTGACCCCAAAACTCTGCAGCCTCGTGGGATAAAGCAGGGACCTGACACTCTTCCGATTCAACATTGTTAAAGCCGTTTTGTTAAGATAACTTTGTGCATTTGGATACAATTCCCCATCAGGCTATTTACCATTGTCTATTTACCACTCTTAACTTTATATCGTAGCAAGTATCATCTCTCTTCTTGCAACCAGCATGAAAGCACAAGCCTAAAATAAATACTCCGTGTGGCACGTTCTGGCTAATGCAACAGAAATGACGATTACCTTAAAGATGTGCCTATAACATTGTAGGACACACGACTGCAGTTTTACTGAGTTGTTTCCTCAGTAAACAGGACTTACTGTTTAAAACAAAACCGAATTTAATTATTCTCATGCACTTTTTCAGGGCTAAACATTAGGTGGTCCCACTCAAAGGCATAGAGTTTGACATAAATGACTTTAGGGATCAAATATAAAAAGTGTAAAATACGTACGAGGTTTATAATTCTAACCATTGTGCCCTAGATTTGTTGGACGTCCCGGAGACTACGTCTACATTTTCCATTCTTTCCGAATGGAAGAGGTAATTGCATTTTACCTTGTCTGTGGTCTCGGCGGGTGGGAGCACCATCTGCCCCTGCCACAGGGATGCACTAGATGTTCTGACTGATGTTTCCCCTGTCCATCCTAGTGTGCTCCAGGCGGTTGCCTAATGGAGTTGTGTATCCAGCTCAGTATTATCATGTTGGGCAAGCAGTTGATTCAGAACAATTTATTTGAGATTGGCATCCCGTAAGTAGTGACTTTTCATTTGTTTGTTTGGTTTTTTTTAATTGCATATTTTTTCCAATGCGTGCAATACACTGTGCGTCCACTGCCCCTTGACATGGACGTGCTTCGCAGGCTACCTGCAAGATTTTTGTAGTAAGCCGGTGTCTGCTGCATTGCAAATACCTGCGTCCTCGCTGCAACTGCATCCAGCCGTGCAGATGTCTTTGAAGAGCATTAGGCAATCTGTTGCTTTCCTACTCGCTAGCAAGATGCGATTCAACATTAACCATCTTCCAGTACCTGTATATGCTGATCCCTGATACTTTTAGTGTATTCTGGCTCTTTCGCAGTTTTTATGAAAATAGGTGTGGAGCTTATTGTGTCTGTTAATGTAAAATAACTGAAAAATGGACACTGTGACCAGAATGGCACGCTAATGGAATCATTTCCGTTTCCCCCAGAAAAATGAAGAAATTTATACGGTACATGAAATTAAAGCGTCGGCGTTCTTTAGACCATGAAGAACACATGAAAAAAAAGCAGCGTTATGAAGTGGACTATAACCTGGAGCCTTTCGCTGGACTTACCCCTGAATATATGGAAATGAGTGAGTGAGGTGGAAAGAAGGCGTTTTAAACCATAATTATTCTGACTAATTAGGATGGAGAGCTGAGGTTTTTGAACTGTAGATTCAGTGGACAGTGGATATGAGGCATAACTTAATTATTAAAAGTGTGTAGTCTCGGACTGCAGCATGTTTCAGCCAGCCGCTGGCTGCTTCAGGCATGAATTGTGCTCTCTGCTGGTCCTCAGCCCTTGCTTCACCACTGTATTTTAGATATTTTCTTTCAAGCCATGTGACCTATCACTGTCAAGTTTCAAATGCAAATGATTAAATGGCATAAACTTGAGTTTGTGAGGCATATTTTATCATCCGTTGCACCCTACATTGGAAATAAGGTACTTAATTCAGATTTGATAATTTCCACTGCGTATTCTTGCACCGTATTGTTTCTGTTTTCTGGAATCTGGACTAAATCTTCTGAGAGACATATGTGCCTGTAGACCAGGTTATACTTGACAGATCACATATAATTTTTTTTCAAGTAATGTATTACGTTGGGTGAGTGATAAGGAATTTAAGCACTGGGTATCAGCTCTGCGTTGCTGTGGCTGTAGAACTACATTTCTTTTCCTACTCTCAGTCTTGGAAAGGCTGAGAACTGTTCAACATAATGCTGTTTGCTACAGTATCAGACATTCCAGAAGGATCTGTCTTAAAAGAGCAACTTTATTTAGGATTTTAAGGAATCACTAGGCAAAAATAGTGGTGAAGGATAATGAAGTATACTAATACCCGAAGTTGGCATGCCCAGTAAATGCAGAGGCAAATTAGAGTATCTGAAGACCTTGACGTTCAGGGTAATTGAAACAGATTGAAATTTAATGGTACAAACTACAAGGTCGCACTGTCAGTTCCCAAAAGTAAGAAAAGATGCAGTTACTGAGATCAGCATTTGGAAGGAACAGAGGAAAAGAAAGATGAGGCCCTAACAGTACCAGGATGGGTATGACATCAGTGTGATGACCTCATCAAACAAAAGCAAATGTGATCCCACATTGTAGGAAGCAAGTTATTCCCAGTAAAGGCGGAGAATCAGTCGTGTCATTTTTGAAGCCCACGAGTTTCTATACTTCAGAAGAGAAAGCTTCCAGCGGGATTAGTGAGGACTAAAAACCTGCCGGATGGAGCATGGCAAGTTTGTGTAGAGCTAACACGGTTGCTGCCGTAATCCCACTCCTTCCGATCGCTCTTGTGCCAGCCTCGCCCATGACAAAATTGGTTTAGGAGCTTCCCCAGCCTTCTGGTTACTTTGCCTTGCCTTTTGCAAGAGGGGCAAGTGGCCCTTCAATGCCCGAATGGAGCGAAGGTCAGGCAAGCCATGCCTGAGGCAGAAAATGTTGATTTAGTCTCCCAGCACTTGTCGTCCTCTTAGAATTTGAGGGGGGATGGCACCGACATGATGATGCACACGTTCGATAAATACTTCCCCTGGCCATTGAAATGGTTTCTTTTTCTTTTCAGTTATTCAGTTTGGGTTTGTAACTTTGTTCGTGGCATCCTTCCCGCTGGCGCCTTTGTTTGCTTTGTTGAACAACATCATTGAAATCCGTCTAGATGCAAAAAAATTTGTTACTGAGCTGAGGAGACCGGTAGCAGTCAGAGCAAAGGATATAGGTAAGTGCGCGTTGCTGTTGTTATCCCTCTTTGTTTATTCCTGGATTGATGGCAGGATATTATTATGCTGAGTTAGTTTCATTAACAGGAAGGTATTTATGGGAAAATTCAAAACCTTAGACTGTAGCTTAACTGTGAACTGTCATAACTTATTGAGCCTTTACTTTTAAAATAGAAAGACCAGCGCTTTAAATTCAGATAAATATTTTATTAAGTAAACAATATCACTTTTCAAATCAAAATGATCAATACAATAGTGAAATATCTCTCATGGTTCTGCACATCAACAGTTCTTCCTGGCAAAGCAGTTTTCTTGCAGAAGCAAAAAATTTCTGCATTTAATAACTTGGGACTGGGCTGGAGAAATACACTTGGGAATGAGAGGAGACTCAAAAGTCTGTGGGTAAATGTATCCCTTTGTCCCTACTCAGCATGACTGTTGGAAGGGTGAAGCTTGGAAGCTGCAGTCAGTCTAGCTGGAACTGGGCTCTGCGGTTGTGCGGTGACAAGAGAGCGGTCCTCCCCTTACTGCGGGGGGCTAACAGCTATGGGCGTATGTAATGAGGAAGCTATTTCTCCCAAATGTTGGTTACTTATGAGTAAAAAGGTCATGAAAATAATTGTTCGTTATTACAGAGCCAGTCAGCAGGTTTATTCTGGTATTGTGCAAGCTGAGTTTTCCCTTGGGCTCATCCTTGTGCTCTTGATCATCCTAGAGTTGAAGAACACATCGTGTTTTGTCACGCTGTTGCCTTCACAGCACTGCTTTTGGGGTATTCTGTGGATGGCTCCTTTGATGCTGCGGGCTAAGGTTGCTGGTGGAGATGTTAGGGGGCTTGTTGTTGGGTTTTTTTGTTGGGTTTTGGGGGTTTGTTTTTGAGAGGGCGTTAATTGCAATTTATTGCAATCCAATCACACTCTTGTGCGTGAAAGAACTGCACTTCTTTCAGAGACATCCAAAAGTCAGAGACTGTGAGATGGCTACAGACAATCCAGCCAAGTTTTTAGGGCAGGCATCAGCAGAATCAGGAAAGGGAGAAGGTCCCACCTGCTAACGGCAGTGGGTAACCACTGGCTGCAAGCAGAGGTCTATCTCTGCTTCCACTGATACTGGTAATACCTATTCCTGAAGTCCAGGCTGGCTATGTATGCTGTGCCAGAAGACAAAAACTATATGAAGTATGAGTTAATTACCAAGCAAAGGATTTGGCCAGGCTGGAGGAGTCTTCCAGGGATGTCACCCTGTGTAAAGCCTCCTACATCTTCCTTCCTTTTCAGACCCAGAATAGGGGAGTGGCTCATCAGGGCTGTAACCACATGGGTCTGGTAGCAGCCCTGGACTTTTCCATCAAGACTGAATCTTGCAGTTTGAGTACTTCAACTAAGGAGAAATTTCTAAGCTGTCAGTAATGACCAGGAGACTGTCAGAGAGGCCAGGCACAAGGGTGCAGGACCACGTACACTAAACCTTCACTTTATGTAGACTTCAGAGAAGCCCTTCCATGGGGAATGGGATCTGGAGGTGGGGAGGGTGCAGATCTGTGAGACTTCATGCATCACCCTCAGACTAAATCCAGAGGGGTTGAACCTGAGTCAGTATGGGGCTGGTCGGTATTACATTTCGTATGCACAGAGCCCATGCTGAGGAAACCCGTATCTATATGGTTTCCGGATCCAAATGGAAAAATCCCATGCAGTGGCTCCACTGGAGCTTGGCTTTCTCGAAACTGAGGTAGAATAGTGATGAGAAGGCGTAGAAACAGATCCAGATCCTTAAAACTGGTAGACTAGTAAGTTCTGCACTACGTATGCGGAGGTTTCAGCTCCCTATCTGTAGCTTTCTATTTTCTCCTGAAGCATTTGAGAAATTTGAATGAAATTTCATGATGTTTTTCTTTTCTACCTATGCCGCCATTCTTCTGTCTCACATTTGCCCTCCTCTTCCTCAAAGAAGCTTTTAGCTTAAAACCTCAAAAAAAAAAGAAAAAAAAGGTGCCTAAACATAGCTTTGGAAGACAGAGTTGGGTTCCCTTTGTTTAAAGGTCATTAAATTAATCTCTTCTAATTTGTTCTTTTTTTATTTAAAATATAACTCTAGTTTGGCACAGTCATAAGTATTCCTATCACTGTTAACTAAAAATGTAATTTATCTAATTTTAATGAGCGGAACAGCATTTACATGTTTTGTCTCCTTCCTTAGGAATCTGGTATAATATCCTCAGAGGTATCGGAAAGCTTGCGGTCATAATAAATGTAAGTAATTCAGCATGAATAAAATTTTAATTCAATAGGCTGGCTTTTCCATTCTGCTCCATTAGTTTTATTCCAGCATAAATCCCTTCAAATCAAGTGAAATTATATAATTTAGAAACTTTCTGAAATATTAGAGAATCAGATGCAGTGTTTATTTTAAAGTAGTAGCAATAATATAAAATATTAAGTAGCCGTTGCAGCTTTTTTCCGGAATGTTTTCATAAAACAGTTTTGCCCTTCAATCCAATAAGACCACAGCTGCTTACTTTTGCTCTTTTGAAATACTATCACTAATATGATCTATTTTTTAATTTCAGTGCCCTTTTTAGGGTCAGGTAGTCATCTGGCTGTGAATTAGTTCAGCTCATCAGAGCGCAGTGTCCCTCCATTGCAAATCTGGCCTCCAACTGCGTTGCTCTCACTCAGATCGCTCTGAAAATCTGTGAAAATATTTTTCGCTTACTTCAACAGTGAAGTTAGATTTTAGCAGTCCTTAATATATTCATTTCTGTACTTACCTAATATTCCGTATGAATAGACATCCACATTGATCATCTTCATTGCACCCCACATGGGGAAAGATGAAAAAAATAAAAGCTGAATGACGAGCTGAAAACATGTTTGCAATGCAGGAAAATAGGGGCCAGTGTAGGACTTACGGCCACGTGTCCATGGGCCCTCTCATTTTTTTTCACCATTATACAAACTGGAAATCCTTTCGCTTTGCCCACAGGGGTCTGTTGCGCTATGGCCAGACCTTTCTTTGGGTTATTTGGTATGCTGCCTTAAATTGTCTTTACCATTTCTCCTCTTTTCCTTTAGAAATAATTTATCTTTTTTCTTCCTCTTTTCTTTGATGCAGTCTCTCTTTGTCATTATCCAGTGTTATTTTTCCCTCTTTGATCTGTGTACTACCCCTCTTTATCATGAAATAAGTAAAACATTTTGTACTGTGTTTGTTCCACATGTACATGAGATTTATGCCAGTGAGAATGCTTCATAATAATGATAAATGAGAAAGGCTAAAGTTAGGAAGAATTCAGATGAATTGGTTGTCTTGCATTTTGTGTATGATGTTTTTAGAAAACCTTTTTAAATAACCAAATAAAATGCAGTTTTGGTGAGCATAAAAAATAAAACTGGGCTCAGTCTGCTCATCCTTTTATCTTGATGGAGTTAAAAACCACTTACAATTAATGGCCTTCTGTAACAAAATGGCAATTTCAAGAGTCAGTTCACTGTCACTTGTTTCCAGAACAGAAAAGTACTTGGAAATCCATCCATTGGTCTTTATACAATGCAGCAGGGGCAAGCTGTGACTGGGGCACAGGGAAGCAGCGCCGTGTTTTGCATTCCTCTGGCGCTGAGGGGTACAGCAGCCCCATTCTCTGGGGAACTGGAGTTGTTATCCAGGTAGAAATCTCAGTGGGTGTGGAATTACTCCATCTGATATCCTGCAACTCGGAAGAGTAAGCAGTAAATACTCTCCGTGTTGCAGCAGGGAATACTCCATTTTTAGGGCCCTGTGGGCTGCAGTTTCCCCCCTTGTTTTCTGAAGTTGCGTGAGTTGTTTGGGCGAGACGTACTCGAGTATATTATTAACTTAACCACTGCCTGAATATTGCGCTCACTCTTTACTCTTATGGCTTAGGCATTTGTGATCTCATTCACATCCGACTTCATTCCACGCCTCGTGTACCTGTATATGTACAGTGAGAATGGCACCATGCATGGCTTCGTGAACCATACACTATCCTCTTTTAATGTCAGCGATTTTCAAGCAGGAACAGCTCCAAACGACCCCATGGATCTTGGCTACGAGGTTCAGATATGCAGGTACTCTCTTGAGTGATAACTAACTTGAAGTATTTTCACAGCTGACTAAGAATGGGACAAATTTTTCCATTCCCTTGTATTTCCAACACTTTTTTAGCACCTTGGTAGCCTTTTCTATCAGATGGATCCATTGCCTTGAACGTCTTGGCTTACATATTAAGCAACCACAACACCTGAATATGAAGTACTGCTTATTCTGGGAAATAGAGATTAGCATTGTTAAATTCAGTATTTGTCCATGCAAAGATTTTTATTTTTATGTATTCCCTTTTCCAGGAAAGGAGATAAATAATGATAAACAGCACAACGATGCTTTAAGGGAACAAAATGATGTTACAACAACGTCATGTTGTTGTATCACATGCTTCTTGATATAATGACCGTGACAATACACCTCTCTTTTTTGTCCAGTTGCTGTAGCAATTCCCAATGAGATTAACAGCATCCTTTTCTGCACTGGAACTTAAGACCCACTTAAAGTGTCATTGTATGAGAAATCTGCATGCCTGTACCAATTTCTACATATTATTTTCATTTTTAAAGGAAAATTATTGTTGCATATTTCAGCCTATGAAGCAATCTAGGTCACTGCTGAACTGCGTGCTTTGCCTAGGCTTCCTTAGATATGCATCATCTTCAAAACAAATGTTTTAATGCTTAGAATTGGCGACCAAAGCCAAATATAACAGTGAAAGCACTGAGACCAGCAAAACTGAAAGGGGGACAATAGGGGTAAGAAGGGGAAGAGGAGAACAAGGAAGAAAGCAACATTCCAGGGGAGAAAATAAAGAAAAATGACTTTGGTATACATATACTAAAAAATTACACAAAGCAACCAGGAGAAAAACCCCACCTTTATAATCATATTATTTTTTAATTTATATTCTTTATAAATTTGCATAGTGCAAATTTAATCAGCTGAAATGACTGCTAAACAGAAAAATGAGAGATGAAAGAAAAAACCAACCAAAGTTGCACATGTATTAGCTTTACTTGCTTTTACTTTCTTCTGTTTTCCTACTGGTGATCTTTGGGCACAGAATAAACGAGGTTGGCAAACATGTTTTTAGGCACAGAACTTAGAGAATGGCAGTGTTGTTAATGCCATGGTCCAATACAAAAATGCCAGGCTTATTTGCTTTCTAGCCTCTTTCCTCTTCCCATCCCATCATTTCTTCCATATTCCAGGGGTTTTTAAATAATTTGAAAATGAGGAGGTGTTCAAGGCCAGGTTGGATGGCGATTTCAGCAACCTGGTCTAGCGGAAGGAGTTGGAACTAGATGATCTTTAAGGTCCCTTCCAACCCAAACCATTCTATGATTCTATGAAAATGTGGAGCCATATTTCTTTCAAAATACTGACAAGATGCTGTGGTTTTAAATTTATTTTTCTTGGTCCCGTTTCTAACAAGTTATTGTTGATTAGCTCATAGATTTTCTGTAAGCCATAGCTAAGGCAAAATTCTCACCTTCTCTCTATATATGGCAAAATTTAGCTGCGAGCTTTTGCTAATCATGAACAAGGAGAACACCACGTAGCATAAAGTTAGTCTGAAAAATATATGGTGGGTTTTTTTACCAAACTTAAAAGAAAATAAATTATCTGAGCTGTGTAGTTTACTTCGTCTTTATGCAGAATTGTATTGTTTGTACTAATCGGAGGGCATTAAGTTTAAAGACCTTTAATTTTGAGTAAAACTTGAAGGCTGTGGGAGGCTTTCAGCTGTGTCTTGTTTCTGAGAGGTTAATACAGTGTCATGCTGTAATACTGAACTTGCTTTTAGACAGTTCAATTTACTGTTTGACTGTTGGGTATTAATTCCTCATGGTGCTAAAATTTCCAAATGACAGCACTGATCTCCTAAATCTTGTTTTGCAGATACAAAGATTATCGAGAACCTCCTTGGTCCGAAAACAAGTATGACATTTCAAAGGATTTCTGGGCTGTCCTAGCAGCGAGATTAGCATTTGTGATAGTTTTCCAGGTAGGTTTATACTGCAGGCACTTTTTATGTGAGAAAGAAAAACAGTTACCATATTTCTTTCAGCTACAAAAGGCAAGCCACCTTTGGAAATAAGTTATTAGGCCAAAGAAATCACTTTCTTTGTCAGCTGTTTCACGAGAAAGCAAAGAAATCTGCCCATCCTCATTCACCTTCTTCCTTTCACCCACCCAGGCCCAGGTATATCCCCAGTGGAAAAATTCATCGCCAGGGATTCCCTGAACTGGTTTGATGCAGAAGCAACTTGATGACCTTAGTGAGCAGCAAAGCACAAGGCTGATACTAATTAGGTCACACCAATTTCTCCAGCAGGACATCAACAAATCCACTGAAGCAGCATAAATTTAATCCAAACTCATTTCTAGACCTAGCCAAGAAATGAAATTTCCAAAATTTCCCCAGATAGAGTTTAACTTACATCTGAACGAGATGGCAAAGTCTTGTAATTTTTTGCTAAATGACACTATTTGATCGCAACAGTGATGCTGGTTATTGTGACACAAGTGTTTTAAGTCTGCCTTATCTAAACAACTTGTTGCAAAACTTTTACTCCTTTTTTTTTTTTTTTGACAAAATATGTGTCTTTTCTGTGGAAGACCCCCCCTTTCATTGAATCAAGGTTTTTAAATCAGAAACATTTAATTGGAATGTATCTTACTAACTTCCATCATTCTACCTCTTGTTATGTGTTTCTGCCTTTTTGATGTAAAACTCGTAAGCCATTTATCAATGACAGTATTTCCTCTGGGTTTCTAAGTGGCTGTGACGGTATTTGTACATAAATCGTAGAGATCTGTGCCTGCCATTTTTCTCTACTTCTACCACAAACAAGAAGTTGAGGTGAATTTGGCTCCATATCAGGCTTGTGACATGTCATTGAGCCCAACTCAAATATTGTCCTTTCTCCATTCTTTCTTCCTAAGTACACCAAAAATAGCCCCTTTCCCTACAGTCATCCTTTCATTTGACCTTGCTGAGATTTTCTCACAATTTCATTTTCAGAACTTGGTCATGTTTATGAGTGACTTTGTTGACTGGATTATCCCAGACATTCCCAAGGACATTAGTCAGCAGATTCATAAAGAGAAAGTTCTCATGGTGGAGGTCTTCATGAGAGAAGAGCAAGGGAAGCTGCAAATGCTAGAAACCTGGAAAGACAACGACAAGAAAAAAGGTGAAAACTGTAACAATCACAGTCCCAGACTCTCCCGGAGCCACAGTGGGAGCTTGTCCTCCTGCCATTCGTATCCTCTTGACGTATAGAAGAGGAGGGAGTTGAGTACGTCGGGGCATTCCACTGATACACAAGCCATCGCGTAAAGGGCAGGACTCGATTAATGGACAACCTGGTGCATGTTGAAGGATGTGCTGCCATTTTGCTCCCATCTTTGTGAGAAATGCTCTTCTTACAAATATGGAGGACCACATTCTATTTCTGATAATGTTGTTGTTTTTTCTTTTGCACAAGCAGTAATGCAGGGACTTTTTATATTTCATTGTGAGATAACACTATTGACGTTGGTGTGCATTAATAAATGCAGGTACTTAGTACGTCTTGATAGAGATATTCTCTGAGAATTTGACCTTAGCCTATTAATTAACTAAATAAATAAAGGTAAATTTTAAGTAATAATAATACTACTAATTTAAAATATTTTTGGAACCCCGGGCTTGAAGGTCCATGGGGTAACTAGACAACGTATATGCAAAATCAGCTTTAGTGTGCCCTGGTATTCCTTTTGGCAGGAGAGAAACCACGTAAAGCCTACCAGACTGACTCACTTTCCAAGACAGGCTTTAGCTCTGCTGGCAGATGTCTGTGTTTAAACCTGCAGGTCCGAAAGAAGCAGAGCTCCTGCTGAGCTTCAGAGTCACACAGGTGCGTGGGGCACTTGTGGCAATCTGCTGTGTACCCAAGACCTTCACCGGGGCGCTGCTCTCTTCAGAAACATCAGAAAAGTCAATCTGGAAAAGTTCTTTTTTATCCAATGAGTGACTGATGTGGATGAAGCTACCTCAGTGCCCCTGGCTGCATCGGTCGTGTTTGAGCAGTCCCCCAGCGGCTCCTCGCTCACGGCCAGGCGGCAGCAGCAGCACAATTTCGGAGATCCTCCCAGCAGGTAGATGATCACAGAGCATTTTGTTAAATGCCCTGAATTAATGAGCACACGTAGAGCTACAGTGACTCACACTGCCCTGCCTAGTACTCGGACACTGTTGTTGCTGAGGAAATTCCCCTTTTCCCATTGTTTTAGCACATCCCGTGCGTAGCCAGGTTTTTCTCTGTAGCCCCCCATCCTCTGCAGGAGAAAGGCATCTGCACCCCTTTTTCACAGCCAGTTGCTCCCGCAGACTTCCTGCTGTTAAATGGCATTTCCCAGAGGCTGTCCCAGAGGAGTAAATCCAAAACATGTCCCACTTACTGTCTTCAATGGAAGTTTTGCCTGCATTGGGGCTACAGGACCAGACCTTCAGTTAGTTACAGGACTTTTCTTTTGTCTTAAAATACTCTATCTTTTGTACAAGGAGCTTCCTTAAAGTATAAGTCTAAAATCCTTGCTTACGATGCCTAGCTAAATCCCACCAGTACAACTCTTTTTAAGCGTAGTACATTTTAGTTTTGCTTGGTCAAACGATAAACTGCACTTCCAAATAATATTGGTGCAATTAACCTCATTTCTTTTATTGCTTTGTCTCGTCCATGGCACTTGCATTGCAAATACAAAACTGAAAAATAAAATAAAAATGAAAGATTTCTTTAAAGTCTAACTACTGTATGGTTTGTTAAAAAACCAAACGTCAAAAGACTGTTTTCAAGAGAAGTTAGTTATTTCTTTTTTCCTTTTCTTTTTTCTTTGCCAAACTAATTTAAAGATTAATGCTAGAACTTAAAAAAAAAAGGCCATATTTAGCTTTTGATATATTTATTTGTTTTAAAGTATGTGATAAACTTGATATTTTTCTGTAGTCTGTCCAAAGAAGGTACCAGAAGAGAAATTATGTGGAAGAAAGAAAATGGTATTAACCAAATATTCTTGAAGCTTATTTAAAATATTGATCCAACCAAAGATTTTTATTAATAAAGGGCTTATATTTTGTTAACTCTTGTTTCCGTTGTATTTCGACTTGCAGGAATGTCACTATTTTTAAAATTTGTAGCTTATGATAGCTTACTACTGTAGGGCCAAATCCTGCCCGATTTATTCCCACAATAAGCATTATGCCTGGTAGTAAGTGTTTACCAGCTCAGGCCCACTGACTGCAATTGGACTGTGAGTGGGAATAAATCCAGCAGGATTCTGTCCGTACATCTTGTTGAAAAAGTGTTCTTCCTCTCATTCCTTGGTAGCCCAAAAGATCCAGAAGAAAGCCAAACATGAACTACCTATTCTGAGGAGAAATCTTAGGTCAAGTTCCTCAAAGGGAATTTCATCTGTAAATACTTATCCGAAGTATTCCCAACTTAATACTGACATTCCTGTAAATGGTAGAACTGTATCCTGAACACATACTTATCAGAATTTTTCATTATTTGCTGAAATCATTAAATAGTAACAGTTGCTTATACTTTCTTTTGTACAGTAAATAGTTTGAAATTGAATTTTGTATATAAAAACTGTATTACTACTTAGATAACTATAAAACTCTTTCATGGAATCATTTTTTAAGAAAAGCAAATATATACTAAATCTGTTTTAGTTCTTTTTTTTTTTTTTCTTTTAACACTTTTTTT
>VFFE01008092.1:796996-873481 GCA_008921705.1 Burhinus oedicnemus
CCCCCCCCCCCCAGCCCAAGAATCAAGGGAGGGGGATGACAAAACCACATTTGCTTTCTTATTTATTATATCTAAATCCCTATGAGTAACTAACCTAGTCATATCCTGTGTCACTTAATGGTTGCATAAAACTATTCAAGTTTTAAAAGGAAATGAGCGCTCCGGATAATAACTGTACTGTGTTCGAGCAGACAAGGCACTCCCTCTCTAATCAGATTTGAAAAAAACTTACACCTTCCAACTTCAATGACGGTGAGATAATGACTCAGACAGAAAATACTGTATTGGCACATTCTGGAAGGGACGAACAAAAATCCACTGATCTTTCCTCTAATGGGTAATTCTACTGCCAATCACAGATATCTTAAGGTAATACTTGTTTTTAGGAAATGTATCCCCCCCTCTTATTTGTCATTATCTCCAGTCACTCTAGTTTAACTCAGAAATCAAGCAAGCATGGCCAGACTCCTTCATTTATATTTATTAAAGCAAAATTGTAGTAACCCTGGGAGACATTCAGAGGCCGAAGTATTTTCTGGTCTGTGAAGAGGCCATTCTGCAGGCAGAGACGTGGCTGGGAAAAAAGTTATTTTCACACCAGTTTCGTGACAATGACCAGGTCCAAAGCAGAAGAGATCAGAGCTGGAATATTCACACACACAAAAAAATCCCTGCTGCTACTTTTTCAGCTGCAATGCTGTTCAGCAGGCAATTGAGTGCTGCTGTACTCGGTAAGGAAAGGGGAAAAAACTCTTTCCTTAGGTGGGAGGATGAAGTCCTGTGGTATAGGACTATTTGCATGCTTGTAAGAAATACTTCCAAGTGGTGCAAACTAATGCAAAATTGATTCATTTCCTGCAAAAGAATTAATTTTAAGTTATCCTAAACTTTTTTATAGCTGCTCAGAATATTGTATTTTCCAATGCAAAGAAGGAGACGGAAGAAAACCACCTCCATTTATTTTCTATCCAAGAAAATAAATCTTAATGTGGTAAGTATTTACCTTTTCATGTTTTTATTGGGTTTGGGAACTGGCAATATAGCAGCTCAGGGAAATCAAGAACAAATTTATATACTCTTCAGAAATTAATTACTATTAGCTTTCAAGCCTGGCAATCAGAACCGCTGGATTATTTCCCTGGATGAATAGCAACTTCCAGTTTGTACCTTAACTTCGTTTGCTTTGTTCTCCACCAGTCACAGAGCCCATCACTGCACAATGGGGCCCTGTCCCCAGTATGGGTTTGAGAGTCACTGAGTCCGAGCAAGTGTTGGACTCACAAATGACTTAAGCCCCGTGGCCCTTCACCACCCTAAGGGAGATATTTTGCCTTCAGACCCATGCCGGTATTTCTGTGTGGCACTGCAGAAAACAGGCATGTGGACATGCCTCAGTGTAAGTTAACATGAGATTTGGCGTCTCTGTATCATATTCTGCTATAGGTTTATCTTCAGGAGGAAATTGCTCAGAATAGCTGACTCACGTGGCAATTCTAAGGTAACCTTCAGAGAGCGGACACTTCCAATGCTCTACAGGTCAGCTTAGTCTAGTTCCAGCAGGGGCTGCATAGACTAGAAATAGAAAGGGCCCAAAAAGAGATCTAATGATCACTCACTACTGTTTGGGGAGGTTTTTTATTTCCTCCCTAGCTTATTTGACAATGACATTCCTGTGCAGACAACCTCGTTTCCTGTTTCTCTCTTTTTCCAAGTGCAAAATTGATGTTGCACAGCTTAAGTAATAAATATGGTTTAGAGGAATGAAATGTGCTGGTCTAATATATACACATAGCTTTTTTGACATGTGAAATGTTTGTCTGAATGATTTCATACTTACATGGTATGATGAAAGTTCACTACAAAAATAGGTAAAAAGTCAAGTCAGAGGTTTTTAGCTGGAGAAAATAAACAAAAGTCGACAATTTACCCTTCCCCTAAAGTTAAACTAACTTCTTCTGCCAACAATAATACAACAGAACTATATCAACAGAATTATATCAACACTTCTTCTGTTTCAATATTAAGTTCAAGCATCTGTTAACAACTTATTGCTTGTTGTTGTTGTTACTTGGCCAAATCTTTTATCTGTATACAACCTATTCATGCCAGGGTTCACTTTCTTTTCAATACTTATTTACTTTTCCCATACCCTGCTTCTAATTTTCTCTCTTTCAACACACAATAATTTGACATTTCTTATAGGCCCTTTTGTCACAGACAGTTTTCTCCTAGGATCCTAAGTCTCTTCACAAATAGTGTCTTTACTAGAGCACTTCTGCACACTGCAGAAACTGTCTTTTCTTTGCTGAAAAGATGCATTTTAGGATTTTGCAAACAATGGATGAGAGGCATTGAATAAGTATATTAAGAAATTTTACGGAAATCAGCTTATTCACTGTGGGAGTAAAAAAGCAAGCAAGTAAGCAAAGAAAAAACCTGGTACTGCCCAATTCAGCTAGCAGGGAGGGGTTTGCATTTTTTTAATACTGCTCCTCCCTTGAAAACAACAAAGAAAACCTGAGATGCTCCTAATTCCCTTGAGAGAGAATGGCAGTTATAATAAAAGAAGTGTACAATTCACTAGACCTCAAAAGAGAAACAATTTCTTATCACTAAGGATTAAATACATCTAGTCTGTGCCAAGAAGTTTGTCCAACCTGTGTCTCAGAACTGTCAGGGATGAGAATTTTAAATTCGCCCTGGGTTATTTGCTGTTGAATTGTCTGATGAGTTAGAAAAGTTATCAAAGCTGCTTCATTTAAAAACACTGTAGCTCCCAAGTACTCCAGTTTCTATGGAATCGTGCAACTAGAAACTGCATCCCATCACGTTTCTCATTACTTGGTCAAAAAGGCAAGAGTACCCCACTCTCTAGCTGCAGGGCTTTTGAAAGCACCACGCAGTCCACCCACAGGGTGTGCATCAGCATATAGATTTCTCTTATCACAACGGAATGGCTTGAATTTTGAGGCCACCTCCGCTGTATGGATATTCCCCTATTTCCTTCCACTTGCTAAAAAACGCAAACAAATACCCCTTTGACAATTCTACCTCCCCCTTGACAATCAGCCCAGCCCCTCTAAGTAACGAAACAGCAGTAGACCAGCAAGCACTGCTTGACTTGATTCCAGTTTCTGTCTCTGAAGACACCGATTGTCTATCTCTTCATCCCGCATATTATTTAAGGCAACTACTCCATCAAGTCTGTCAAGATATAGTCCTGATCCACTGAGTCTTTCACCTCTCTCTGCTCTGTAAAACCAGACAGGAGGTCCTACAGAAGCACATGCTTTGCACCTTGCAAACCCGGGAGCAGAACTTTACTACTAGCAGTGATTTAAGCTTTAAACATATCAAAGGTAAGCAAAGTACGTATGAGGCAGCAGGTATGTAGCTCAGAACAAAAGCAAAGAAGAAAAATACATGTATTAACACTGGAAACTCTACCAGTGTGTGCGGTCCTCGCTGTGGGCCTCAGACAGGAGAGAGATTTCTTTGAATACCTGCAGCACCATCTCTGATTTGAGCATGCCATGTACTGGGCTGAAGTAGCTATGTTGCAACCAGCATCGGAAATCGCTAGATTAAAACTAGTTTTGGTGTGCCAACAGCAGGCTGCAAGCGCATCTCCTGTTAGAGAAGAGGGGCTGCCTGAAAAGAGAAGGCAAGCTATTAACATATACAGAAAGCTCTTTGTTATATGAAGAGTAAGTTGCTTGACAGTGATAGAGAAAATAGTCATCAAAGGCGGACTCGGCAACTTGTATAGTTGTTAATGAGCACTAATAGCAAATCAGATTACACCAGAGGGATTACAGCACCTGCAGAAACTGTCGGACATTTCCACAGCCCCACAGCAGATCAGAGTAGGATGCCAGAGCAAAGAAGAAGGGCTGGCTAGAAACGTACGTTGCCTTGGCTGGAAAACACAAAGCATCTTCTGAAGGTTCAATGCAAAGTCACCTCAGTCACCCGTGGTTCAGTACAGCCGCATGCATTTTACCAAAACATTTACTATTCAGGGAACGTGCATTACTACACCGCTTTTTAAAGCAGCTGTTTAGTAACTCATGAACCCTCCCAAGCAACCTTTCAGCCACTCCACATTTATTCACGCAACGTGACGGTCCAAAGACCCCACGAAGGGCAGCCACATGCTTTGCCATTTCATGTCCACGGTCTCTGTTTTGTTGCCTGAATGTCCTGGTGACCGACACCTCACTGAAGGCTCAGCAGAAATGAATCTCCTTTTTGCTCTTTGCCCTGCTCCTCCAGTGAAGACCATGAAATCAAAAGGCTCGGTTTGAAACACTCCCAGGCTTCGAGCTCCCTCTGCAGTATTTTGCAAGGAATGGTCTTGCCTCAAGAAACCTCTAAATTATTTGGTTAGGAACTGCATCATTCACAGCACTTAAATTTCTGGAAAACTTCCACTGAACTCTGAGCTGGCCTAATAAATCACTTCTATTAAGTTTTATTCTGATGTGGCGCGGTTATGATCTGTTGACCTTGGCAAATACTTTCTTTGCTAAAGCCCCGTGAACTACTTTCAAAGGAAATAACTGGCGGAAAGCAAGTTGCTTGGGTATTTTCATCTGTGAATGTGTCAAAGTAGAGTTAACGGGTCAGATTCAGACATAATAAAAGGGGCTGCTAAATCACTATGCCAGGCGTTAGGAGGAAGTCTAAAAGCATTCAAGTGATGATTTATATCTTAATTAAATGATGATTTTTATCTTTTAGTTCCACTTTTGTTACTAATTTAGACTCCCTTAGAATTACACTGATATATGGAATTACTGTCACATCTCCTTGTACATCAGTGATGAATCTGGCTGCTAAGTTCCTGTGAAGCTATTAAAGTCTCAGTTGATGTTGGTTTCAATTGCATGTCAAGGGATAGAGAATTAAGGCATAAATTATGCTGATTTAGACTTCCTTCATGTAGACTTGTCTCTGAATTCAGCCGGCTGCCATCACTAGGCACAAGCTACGCACCACGTGATTTGGTTCCCCCTGTTTTGTAGCGTCAACTTCCTTGGCAAAATTAAAATGATATTTTATTTAACTGGATTTTATACTTCTTATATTGTTACTAGGGCTTACACTGGCTTCCTAAATTACTCCACGTGCTACAAACATATTTCTCCTTGACATCACACTACCTTTTTTATTAATCTTCTTTCCTTCAGTTTAAAGCACATTCAGGGCTGCAGAAAAAAAATACATCTCTCAACTCAGGCACATCTCATCCCAGCTCAAATTCTTAGTGCCAGTTCCTCTCGCTATTTCTTTTACCATGAGACTCCGCAACAGGTTAATCCCCTCCAATTTGCAGCATTTAGGGACTGCACAAAAATCTCTCTTTTCGACAGGTTTTTATATTTCATCTGAGAGTAACATGCACATTAACTGCTTTTTAAGGTTGGCATGATCAGATGCCCTATCATCTTTCCTGGATGAGGAACAATGAGGGGAGGGGAGGAGGGTGATGGAAGTCACAAATTTATTGTGAATTTTGGGATTATCTGGTTAAAATCAGAGAGAATATTGCTAATGCTATAGCAAAGGAAATGATTTTAAAGGAATGCTTACTTGGAGGAGGCAAGGCTGCCCAATGTTCATATGATCTGGGAGGATTATATAGGAATCTTGTATTGAGTATGAAATATGTATTTTCTATCATTGTGCCCACTGCTGTGGATGCACAGATGGGCTTCGTGCGTGTAGCCAGTTCCATTCATTGGCTTTCTTGATCATGCGTGACTAGCTCTGTGTAACAGACTGAAACAGGATGCTGAAAATCTAGCAGTTTTATCTAAGGAAGACTTGTGCCTGTAGGAGTTTTAGAAATGTTTTCGGAGTAGGAGTTGTTCCTCACGTTGGAATGCGAGACTGGAGAAGGAGCTGCAGAAAATGGTAACGCTTAAGCTCACGTATCTGAGATGGCAATCTTTTTATGACAAGGACTGTAGGTCTATTTGTGTGTTGCAACAATAATAAATTAAAGGCTGTATTGGAAACAATTTAGTAATAGGGTAGCTTGGGGAATCAACATGCCAGTGTTCACAGAAGGAACAAGGAAAACCCTGACTTACCTACATGTGCTGTGCAGAAAAACCATTACATTTTTTCTGAACTTTGAGGACCTACCAAACAATGGGATGAACTTCAACTTTCCCATTTATGAGAAGTTCACAACCTTTCACCTATTTCAAAATAAAAGGACTTAACACTTGCCCTGTTTCTTCCCTTTTAAAGGTCAGGAGTTACTTCATGTCACAGTTAAATCTTTGCGAGGAACAAAAGCCAGGCTGCAAGTCCTGTGTTTCCAGGGAAAGGCCGGGGGTCTCAGGCCATGCTGGGAGGGCAGAGGCCGCTCTCCTGGGCAGCTGCCAGGGAGGGACACGGAGCAAACAGCAGCGTCTCTTTGGGAGCGGGGCTCGGATGCAGCCTTTCTTGCTCTTTGTCGAGCAAGTCCTTTCATCCTCGTACTTCCTTTTCCCCTTTTGCAAAAAAAAAACCCCAAAAGTAACGCTTGTAGATTTAGGTGCCTCACAAGACGGCCAATACTTCTGTATTAAACGGGGAACCTACAGCACCCCCAACCTAGGGCTTGGCCAAGGCTGAGGTGCCGGGACCTGGCCCTGCTCCTCCTGCAGCAGGACACCGGCCGCGCTCGGCTCCAACACACAGTTTGTATTCAGCATCATAACACAGGCCCGTTCGTCTCCGAGGAGCTTTTGAGCGCTGCGCGGGTCCTAACACCACACTAAGCACCGGCGCCTCCTCTCCCCTCATCCGCCATCTTGTGGCGGGGGGAGAGGGACGGGCGGCGCCGCCATCACGTAACTTCCGGCTAAGGCCGCCTCCGGCGCGCGGGCGGAGGGTCGGGGTCAGCGCTCCGCCATCGCGGCGGCGCCGGGGCCGGGTAGGGCCAGGCCGGGCTGGGCCTGGTTTGGTCTCCCCGCGCCCTCTGGCCTCCTGGGAAGTCGCTCTGTGAAAACAGGAACGTAATCCGCCCCCAGAGGGCGGGGACGGGACTCCGCCAGCTTTCCCGCTCCGCCGGTGTCTCGCCCCAGGGCCTGGTGGTGGTTCGCGGTGTAGGCCTCGGCACCATGGATCCGTTTTTGACTCTGCTGAACGCTTTCTCCTCGAGCTTGACGGACACTGAGCTTGCTTCCCTGAAGTTTCTCTGCCGGGGGGAAGTAGCGAAAAGGAAGCTCGAGTCTGTCCAAAGTGGTAGGGATCTCTTCGGCTTCCTCCTCGAGCAGCAGCTGATTGCAAGCGACAAGGTATCGTTTCTGGAAGAATTGCTTAAGAACATCAAAAGAGAAGATTTGGTCTCACAGCTGAAGCAGTTCGTAGAGGAAGGGGAAGTTAATGCTCCTGATGATCAACCAGATGTGCATGAAAAACGTAGGTGGATTATTTTTTTTTTAATTTTCTCCCCGCCCCCAGGCAACCCCGGTAAATGTGTAGGCATCCCCTAGCTGTGGGTATGCTTAGAGCAAACACGGAGCGCGGCTGCCCTCAGTTGCCTGCTGTAGCTGACCCTGCTGCTAAGGGTGTTTCCGCTACTAACTGCTGCACGGAGCTGTGTTATACCTGGAAACCTAGCGTGAGGGCAGCATATGCTGCAAACAGCTTTCCGAGGTGGTAATTTTTAATCTCTCCCCCCCTCTTTTTTTTTTATTGAATGGTCACTTGGAAATTCTGCTGTGTACTTGGGATTTTGGCGTATATCCAGCGGCTTTTCGGAACATGGTGTGACTTTCAGTATTTGCGATGCAGCAAAAGTAGTGGTATTTTGCTAAAAAAACCCTAACTCTAACTTAAAAGTTTTCTCCTATTTCTTAGTAAACCCATCAGTAACGATATATTTCTGCTATTTCAGGTCTTCAGAAGGCAGCTATTGAAGTAATATGTGAAAATGTCGGGAAAGACTGGAAAATGCTGATGCGAAAACTTGACATTTCTGAAGTGAAACTGGAAAGAATAATGGTAGCCAATCCGTACAACTTGCATGAACAGTTGCTTCAGTCACTTCGAGAGTGGCAGAAATGGAAGGGAAGAGATGCGAAGGTGACTGATTTAATAAAAGCTCTTCGGGCCTGTAATTTGAATTTGGTGGCAGACAAAGTTGAAAAGAAACTCTTGCAACTGAACACTGAAACCAGGTGAAATCTATATAAAAACACTTCCATGTCCCACAGATATGGATGAAAAAAACTAAAAGTGCCTTCTACTCTTCTGAACCAAAATCAGTATCATTGGTTCTGTAAATTATTCTGCCTTTAATGTATGTGCATTAATAGGTTGATTTGTAGTCAGATGAAGATTAACATAAAAACAAATTCCGTTCAGGTAATGCTTTGTAGTTTGATGCTTCCTTTAAGAGATTTTTAACTTACAAGACCTAAACTCTATTGTAGAAATTCTCACACTTTTCTTCTACCACCCACCTGAAAAGAAGATTTGCTTTACTGCAGGTAAAGATATACCTTCTCTGGAAACACATCCGCGGGACAC
This sequence comes from Burhinus oedicnemus, assembly GCA_008921705.1. Classification (NCBI taxonomy): domain Eukaryota; kingdom Metazoa; phylum Chordata; class Aves; order Charadriiformes; family Burhinidae; genus Burhinus; species Burhinus oedicnemus. The sequence goes on from VFFE01008092.1 coordinate 805,529, forward strand.
TTCTGAGGCAACTGTAATTTAAAATTTCTTGGGGAGGTTTTTTTTTTTTTTGTGGCTTATTATAACTATAGCGTGAAAGGTGGAAGGAGTAGGTATCTTAGCTGTGTACTGAAGTTTTCTTTAAGCAGCGTAAGATAATATCTTCCATAATTTGTCAAATAAGTTTGCTCTCTGTAAAAGGATACTAAGACAACTGTAACCTCAGGCCCTAAGACTGCAGCACGAGAGGGCTAGTAACTATTGTGGTGGCTTTTTCTTGGCAGAAAATGTGCCCTGGTTGAAAATTAACATTGAGATCAAATGTCTGTCAAGTCTTCATCATCCTGAAGGAAATGTTCTCTTGAGACTATCAAAGAAATTGTGTGTGTGTCTCGGATGTTTACAGCAACCTCTTTTCACTGCTGTGAATGTTTTAAGGTTCGTTCCTAGGAATCCCTTCATAACCTACGTCACAGGGTCTGGTCATGTCTGCTGGAAGCTGCAACTCGCCTCATAAGTAAGCTGTAGTTTTTTGTGCTCGTGGGTAACAGAAGTCTGTACTGTAACAAAAACCTTAGAAAACAAATAGGTTTCTTTTTAGTGGAGGGGTGTGAAAGCCTACTGAGAGCAAATATATAGTACTGACTTTCCTCTAGTGATACCCAGTGAAGATCAGTTGTCTTTTGCAACAGTTTGTTCTCTTCAAAGGCCGCTCCAGATCCAGTAGCTCTTCCAAGTCGTCTACATTTTTTCAGTTCATTCCTGTTCCTTTACATTTTTTGAAAGTGGTTGTAAGCAACTCGCTGAGGAAAGAGGATTTATGAACAAGACCAGATTCTGTTTTCAGCTTTAATTTGGAACAGACTTCAAAAAATGGCCTTTGCACCTAACTAAGACTGGAAAAATTGCACAAGCTTCAAGACACACAGTGCTGTAGAGGCCTCTGGGGAGTATCCCCTATGTGAGGGGGAAAAGTTCTCCAAAATTATTGTTGCTTGAATGAGGAGGACTGTTTGATACTGCAAGCATCCTTCTAACTACATAAATAGACACTTGAACAGGAGAGGCTTCTTTTTTGCTACTGTACCTGTGTGACTTTTAGCTCCTTTCAGGTTCTTATTACGTGGTGCCATTACTGTGAAGGCTGGGTGTCAGCATATAATATACCACTACTCCACATAAATGTTGTGATACTGATAATTTTTGAGTTTTTGTTGCAGTTGGTGCTCCTAGTTTAGACGATGACACTTGATTACTTGATTGTAGTCAATGGAAACTGCTGTAAAGTGGACTTACCTTTTTATTAAGGTTTTTCCTTAAGTGATTCTCAGAAGTGTTTTTCTAATCATAGTATACTAAATATCAGTGATTGTATCCAAGCAGAGGAGCGATGGGTAATACAGAAGTTTCCACTTGTCAACCTTTTGGGCAGGTACAGTCTTCTAAGTACTTGCTCCAATACCTCTCAGTATCGATTGTCAATTCCAGACTTCCAGTAGGAGATACAGTGCTGCGCTTCAGCTAAGCGACCAGCTCAAATGTTTTGGAAGGTTTTGTTTAATACATATGGTCTTCATTCTACAGGATTTAAAGAAAATGATCACTTCAGACTTTTTTCCTTATGCCTCTAAGCAGTCTTTGTGAGCAGAGTGGAGTAGAGGTGAAGTTAGCAAGATGAGTTATGTTTGTGGTGAACCAGCTCTGCAAGAGTTCCAAGTTCAATCTGTCCAGGAACATGTTTTTCTTACCCACTTGTAGTAAGTCTTCTGGTTCACATAAGATACATTTATCTGGAATATGAAAAGTAGTATACTGCCTATTGCATATAACCAGGATATTTTAAGAATCAGTAGGAATAACTTGTTAGTTGTAGCCAAGTGCTCATCAGCTACAAGAAGTGTTCTGCCTCAGAAGATAAAAACCCTCTTGTTTCTTTAAGGATTTGTACATAGTGGATATTTTACTCTTTATGAAAGCAATGACCTGGACTGCATCAATCTGTTCAAGTACCTCAGGGCCAATTTAAAACTGTTTTTATTAGAGATTAAAAAGTTATGTGAGAACCAAATCAAGTGGAACAAAATGGAACAAAGGGAACAAAAACTTTTTATTGGAAGGAGGGTTAAGGGAAAAGGGTGCAATTTGTAAGGAAATGTGTTGTGATCCAGTTAGCAATCTTTGATATTCAGGTGAAGTATTTTGGACTCAAATATACATATTTTTATAACTTGAATTCAAATTTTATATTGTATAATTTTGTGCACATTTCATTAAAAATATTTCTTTAAAAACAAAAGAAATGGAACTGGTTTTTTTATATTACAGGATTGCTGTCTATGATGAGATCTCTAATTGGGAGAAGATAAATGTTAAGGACAGTTTTAAAGCAAGAAGCGGTGCTAATCAGGTGTTAACGTTACCAATGTCCTTCTTGGAACATCAAAAAAAAAAAGCAAAAAGCCTTGTTACTGAATTTCTCAGAAGTGCTAAAAGGGCTATAGTTTTCGTAGCAGGAACAGCATTGGAATGCTGTCACTTGGGGAAGCGTAAGAGAAAAAAATTCTCTGCGAGCCCTCAGGGGCCTAAAATTGAGTCTCAGTGCAGCGTATGCAGGGGATGTAGGCCTTCTGTGAGTAAGGGCCTTACAATTGTTTTCTCTGCAAGTCATGCTGTGGTAAGGATGTCATATTTGTTTTATAATGATTAAAAACACAGTTATAGCTTATTCTAAACCTGTTCGGCTTTAAGAAGATATATTTAGAAGTTAAATTGATAGAGGCTTTGGTGTTCTGTGAAGTATATACCAGCGCTGAAGTGTTAGCAGGCACTTAAAGTTTAAATGCGTAAGACAACTTAATTACCCATTTCATCAAATTCTCTACGATACTCTTCAAGAGTACCTGCCTGTGAGGAATTACTAAAACCTTTTCCTTTTGGTCTCTTGAGAGTATTGTTTCCTTACAGCCTTGAGAAGACAACACATGAAAACATGCTGAGAGTCAAAAGTGTCATCTCAGGAGAATTCTCAGTTTTGGAGGATTGTTTTTCCATGTTGCTTCACAGTCCCTTTCAGTACTTGCTATTTCCCATGATTTTTTTGAAGATATCAATTACATATTGCATAGTAAGTTTTGTGATTTTTAAAATGACATTATTTTCATTACTGAGTTAAAAGAAGTTTTCTAGACTTTTAATTAAAATTCCTCTTATGCAAATTGGTTGCCATGAATATTTCAAATGCAATGCTTTGTTTTCCTTTTTCTTCATTCCCCGAACACAAGCAGCTGTATTTCCTCCAGCCTTTGTTTCAGTCCTAAAATAATTGGCTACTTTATGAAATCTAATTGTTTCATTTAATTGTCTAATGCAAAAAGCTTAGTACCACATGCTGTATCTCCGAGTTCTCTCTGGCACTCAGCACGTTCTTAATTCAGGCTTTTTGGTTGAGTATTTTTCAATTTAATCTTATTTCTCATCACTGTCTTTGTTTCTTTCACAATTATCAAAAGGTGGTTTGTGCTATTCTTCCCATTCCCTGCATGGATCACCTGTGTCCTTAAAATGTGTTCCAGCAGGGACAATACTTTTCCAAGTTATTTTCCATCTTTGATTTATTACTTCTTTCTTCTGCCAGTGTTTTTATTGCAAGGATGCACCGGTAGAATTACAGAAGCTAGTTCACTGTTTCGACTGTATACTGTAAAAATAGGAATTGTGGCGGTGAGATGAGGGGTAGGGGAAAGAGTTTCACGTAAAGGTTTGAGAACTTCTGAAGAATCTGTCTTCGTCTTCATAAAAGTGTTTGTAGCTGAGGATTACTTAACATTAAGAGGGTGTGTTGCAATGGGTTCTGGGAATGGTAGGTTTAGAGGAAAGGAAGCACAGCTTTACTCAGCTGCCGGGAAAGCACAGATTAATGCAGGTTTCTGCGTGGGAATCCCCATGGAATAAACTTGCAGGCACTCTTGATGATTAAACAGGCATAAGTTTCATCCACAGCGCTATTTCTGCTTCATTCTTGAGAGCATTGTGCATTCATTTCTTAAAACAGACTAAAAATAACACAGATTTATTCCTGTAAAATTTTATGTAATATACACTATTAAAATTTCTTAAGTCGGTAATACTGACTGAGTTTAAATTCAGTAATTCCTGTGACTTGGTCAGTGTTGGAAGTTGAAAGCTTTTTCATTGTTTTCCAAATATGCCGTGTGTACAGTTGTTCTCGTGTGGATGGTAACGTAGCTTTCCTTTCTTTCAGCTTGGGGTTTACCTTGTCAAAGAAAAGGGTAATGCTGTGTTTTTGGCAGGTTGCAGTACTTAAGACAGCTTTCAAAATAACCAGCTATTGCAGCCAAGTTAAGGTTTTTGTATGTATTCTCTAAGACTCTGAAGAGATGGGTATATAAAAAATAACATCTATAAAAGAGGTTTTGAGGATTATATCTCCAATACAACGTACTAAGTACCTTTGCTAAGGAAAACGGCTTCATGTCAACTTTGTACGTCTCGTGTTTCAAAAAGTTATCAAACTGGCATTTTTATTTACTTCATAGTTTTCAGGCCTTCACACCAGGCTCTTGTGCGCTGTGAAGCTACGCAGAAATAAAATTGGACCATTGTCATCAGAGATGTAAAAAACATCCAACTGGGATTTTCTGTGGTAGGCATTTTATTTATAGGTAAGCCTGGTTTTACAGAACTTTTACGTAAAGCAATAATCTTGTAGTTAAAAATGTTGACAGTTTTTATAATGTTGTTTTCTTTTCCACTTCTTAATTCCGTTGCTCCTATTGATCCCAACAGGACTATTAACTGCAGAAAATAATTTGCAGAATTTAGTAAGTGAGCACTTCTTGTTGTGGTCTAACTTTTTAAAGGGTTTTAACAGCTATTCTGCAAGTGTTCACAGTACCTGTAGCAAAGATTTGTCCAAAAGGATGTCTGAAGACTGCGTTTCTGTACAAAAGTTAAGTGTTTTTTGTATGCAAACCTAGTATGAGATCTTATGTAGCAGCATATAAACCGTGAGAAAGGTTTCGTATAAAAACTAAGCTACAAAACTTTCCTTGTCATTAATGTTTTGAGTATTTATGGGCTTTTCACTTTAGAGTTCTACTCAAAATTAGCTCATCTTTTTCCTATTCTTTTTCAGAATTTGTACTATTTGTTTTTAAAAAAAATAATAATTTTTTTTAAGGAATAGGTTCCCACATCTGTTAAATAAAAAAGAACTAAATATATGAACAATCAAGCTAAATGCTTATCTTTTTTTTCCCCCCTACCAGTGGTCTCCCTGCGAGGTGCTTCCTGTCACTTCTAGGCGTATTGCCAAGTTTTGAAAAAAAGTTGCAGCGAAAATGTGAGTTAAAAGGGTGCAACACCTGGCAGGTCTGGGCCCATGGTTTCTGGGATCCAAATCCTATTTTTTTTTTTTTTCTTTATGTTATGTTCATTGTGAGGAGAATTTAGTCACAGCTTCCTGGCTGTAAAGTCCCTAACGTGGGAAACCCTGGATAGCCTGAATTACCCTCAAAGCCATTATTCCCATGGCAACTGCCGTGCACTGCAGTGCATGGGGCATGCGGCTGCAGCACGCTACCTTCTGGCTATGCCAGCCAGCTGAATAATGTTTGGAAGCTGTTACTAATTGTGAGATTTGCTGCAGTCTGTGGTTGGTGACCACGTGAAAAATCCAAGCTTCAAGTGCAGGAATGTAAAATGAAATTTCTTGCCTGAATTTTCTCCTTTTGGTTCCACTGCCCCATTGGGACAGGGTGCGCGAGAGAGCACAGGGCAAGAAATTAAGAAATTTACTTTCAACATTTTTCTAATCACCAGTTTAGCACACAGCGCTTTCATTTCTGTATCCAGCTTGAACAGTAAAATTCAAACTTGTGTGTCTAACTGCATGTTTGTGCATGAAGTAGCTAATATATATGCAGATGAATTAAAACTAATTAGAGCTAAAGCCAACAAAGTGTACATTTCTAGCTAACGGCTACTTGCAGCTTTGTTATATACCACCTAAATAAGTTATTCACTGTGGACGTGCTCATACAATTTTCTGTAAAATGTATTCTACTTTTTACAGAAAAATAGAACTTTGATGCTAAAGAACTTAATATCTCTGTACAGTATGTGCGATTCTTTAAATCGAAATGTCAAATTCCACATCTCGTCTGTGAATTTTAAGGGATATTAAATGTTATGGTATGTCTTAGATGACTGTATTTACAAGGCCGTTCAGTTCGTGCAGTACTTTTTCCTTTCATTTCCTGGAACTTCACATTTACCAGCACTCCAGCCCTGATTCACTAGACTTTATTTGCGAGACCAAATGAAACCGAATGTGTTGACTAAGAATTTAAACGCCTTAGTTTCATGTTAGACAAATATAATAAAACAGTAACATGAGTAATACCGGAATGTGAGCAAGAGGCAGGCACAAACCGTGGACTTTGATTGTAAGAGTAACTCTGTGGATGGGACCCTCATTTTCCATCCTGCATTCAGTACACGAATGAAACGCTGGGGAACGAAGGTGTCCAAACCACGTCCATGCTTAGCCAAGATCCTGAACAGTCCTTGAGCTCCTCGGCGTACGTAACTGATGCTTGTGCTCCCTACAGCCTCTGTGGGTAACTAAAAGCAGCTGGAGCATGGCATAGGATACTCTGATGATGATTTTCTCCCTAGGAATATCTCCTCCTTTCTCCTCAAGTTGCTTACAGTGGGAATGGACATGGGAATCCTTGTCAGAGTGAGAAATCCTCAGCCGTAGAAATCCCTGATTCTCCAGTAATCATTTCTACCTGATAAGCTACTGAGTAAGGACGAGAGCATTTTGCAGCCTGAAAGCCAAAGACAGATTTCACCTGTCTTCGCTTCTATGAATTAAGGTTTGCAGAAGCATCTAGACCAACAGTCTCACCGTAGATACCATTGCAAAAACAGCTGGAGTACTTAACCAATTTTACTATCAATCGATACCTTTGAAAATCCCGAGTTTGCTTTCGCACGTAAGGTAATGCTATTGTTTGTGCATTTCCTACGTTAGTATTCTTACTGTTCTGTAGAATAGCATTATTAGGGACACTTGCATTTAGGTTGAACTGAATTTTTTAAGGGTGACTTTTAATAGTTGGTGACTCAAATAGGATCGTGCCATGTCTTCGGCCTCACCAGCAAAGTCTGATGTCTGTTGCTCAGGTCTAAGTTGTGGGGAGCTCAGTTTGTTTTGTGAGGTCTGAGAAGTTCCTGCAGGCTAATTCAGAGGAACTAGGGAAAGAATTATGGAGAAATTAGATCACAGTTTCTTTTATTTAAACAGTACCTGAAGTGCCCCATAGGCTTGTCCCATTTTCTTCTTTAAAAGGTTACTTTCATCCCTTATCTCCCTCCCGCAAACTCATCCCCCCCCCCATCATTAAATGTTGAATAATTATAACACACAAGCCTGAGGGAGGACAAACACTTGTTTTCTCGGTGGTTTGAAGGGAACTTTGACATTTCTTGAATCATCCCTGGTTATTCAGACAGCCTGTTTCCGTGGTTTTTAATGTATTCAAATAGGATATGACAACCTCAGCTAGGGAAAAATGGGCATGGATGGAACTGCCATGGTACCTGTAAGCAGGTCAGGGAATATCCTGTTTTTGAAACGTTATCATGTCAAATGTTACAGCAGTAAGTGGCAGCTTCCTGTTTTTTCCATGCAAAGAGAAGTAATGGGGAGCTGCTGGCTGAAGAATGCTGCCAGCTTCTTTCGGTCACGTATTTGGTACTACAAAAGTGGCATTATTAAAGACAAACAAAACAAAGCCTCTAATCATGCAAACAAACTGAACCCTCGGAGCTGAAAAACCCTTTGTGCACTCGTAAACCTTGCTAGGAACTAACTGGTGTCCATCTACACAGGCTTTTCTGCAGTATTTTGGCTGCAAACTGAGACAGGTAAGAGATGCTATCTCTATCAGCACTTAAAATTGGGAGTCAAGAACCTTCCCCATTGCTCCTACTGGGCATCCTCATCTTTTTGCAGAATGTATGATAAAGTAACCCAATCCAGCAAAACATCGCTGGATTTGGTACCTAAAACTTTAAATTTTTACTGTAGATTTTGGCTGGCATAAAATTTGATGATTCTGTTTACAGCAAAAACCTGGTACTGCGGAACTTACCACTTATACTGAATATTCCCCTTTTAGCTGAATATCCATGGATATGTAGCAGGTAAATACTAACGGAAGGACCATTACTGTTTGTACATCGCTTAAAAATATATTGGAATCAAACTTGTGTCGTGTTATTTTGGTGAAAGGAAACTGTACAGTTTATTATGGGAGACAAAGTGTTGGACATGAAAATGACATGCCTCCCAAATCCTGATATGCTTGTGTATGTGTATATATACACATATCTCTCTCTTCTCTGTATATAGCCTGTGTGTACATATGCATACATACACACACCCTTAAGTAAAGTTATTTGATATAATCTGGAAAACAAGACTTTCTTGACAGGGCTATTTCTCAATACTGCTTCTTGAATTTACGTCTATTATTTACAAGCTGTATACTATCTCTGTAAAGAAATATATCCCTGTGACAGTCTCCAGGAGCAGCCCTAGTTTTGCTAGAAACAACTGTGTTGTATTTCTGGGCCAACACTAAATATTAAGTACAAATTCAGGGCCAGCTGCTGCATCTTCAAGAGGCAGAGCAAGAGTGATTTTTAAGCCATTGTTTTAATCTCGCAGATTTAAATGCAAGAGTTGGCTTAATTCCTAGTATACGTTAGAGCGGTCATCAGTTACTATAATTTTCAACGTTTTCCTTCAGCCTAATATTTTGGGCCACTATGAAATCTGTGATGCTGTTTTCTTCCCTGTTACTTCTGCTCTTGCAGGCAGCAGCTGTAGACACCAAAGAAATGATTTAACAGGCACAGTGCAGTTTAGAAACGATCTGCCTGGCCAAAGTGAATGGAAGAATCCTTCCCTCCCCACTTTCATGGTGCCCCTAAATGATTACGGCAGAAAACAGGTGAATCCCTGTCATTTCAGTCTTTGGCTTCACAGGTAAAAACTACAAAGAATGAGTTAGCGCCAAGTTCCTCAATGGTTTTTGTGGCAAGGGCAACAGTTCACTCGACCGAAACTGACAAATTAATCTCACCTTGGCTAGACTTAGTATTACACATTCATATATGAAGAAATGTTAATGATTCCTGGAAGTTTTAGGCATCAGCTTTTAAAATTGTTTAAGGGACAAAGGGAAGTTATAAGTGTGTTTGGATTTGCGAGAGTATCTGACCTGTATTTGGAGGACGGACTGATTGATTGTATGTAACACGAAAGGAAAAAGTGACGAATGTTCCCCTAGCTCTTTGCACAAAAGCTTAAGTGTATTGTGGCAGCTTAACTTACAGGCCTAAGCTAGAACCTGTTCATGAGTCAATATTTATGTTGACTCTTTTAAATGTGAATTACAATGCAAACAGATGGTACGGTCAAAGGGTCTTTAATATGACCAGTGTTCAGGAGAACAAGGAATTTAGCTTTGAAATAAATCATTTGCCTGGCTTGTTGTGGCACAGATGAACAATGTCAGGTCTGCTGTTTTTTCTGTTATGAGTTATTCCCCTTTATATCTTACACGTGGCTTTCAGCCATTTCCTAATTTTTTTTTTTGTTATTCTCACTTTGTTTAAGGATTAACTTAAGACAACGACAAGGCTTTTTCAGCTTTTGTCAACCTTCCTAGAAATAACGGTTTCTTAACTAAGAGCAGGGAGAGGACTACCTTTCATACCTTTTTCTCTTGTTTCTTTTTCTCTTGTTTTTTTTTCTCTTGCAAGCTACATGCCATGTAATCTTACTTGCAGCAGCTAGATTGTAAATGGCTTTTTATTTAATAACTGCCAGCATTAATTAATTGTAATTTGACAAAAGCTATGTAAATACCTCCATACAAAGGAACAAGGCATTCAGGCGAACAGAAAAAGGCAAAAAGAAGCCTCAAGGGACTAAGAGTATTATCTGGCACAACACAGGGACGAATCTTTTGTTGGTGGCTAAGATGAGTCAAAAGACTACATGTGAAGACCTTAATGGCAGCTGAGGACACGCTGGATCAAACATCAGGTGAAGATAAACACATTCCTGTAAGATGCTCGAACCCAGAGGAGTGACCCACAGGGATCGGTCGAGAGGCACAACCCACTTTATTTAAAGCCTGACTCCAGTTAGAGCAGGCAATATGAACGTGGTGGTGCTTGCGCTCATAAATGTCCATGTGAGGGGGATGCGTGGCAGGACTCCATTTTCACTGCTACCCCTGCTACCAGCGCTGCCATCTCCACAGGACACCGCTCTGCCGCGAGCTTCTGTACCCACTACTGTAGCGTGGGTACCACTGCACGCACAAAGCCAAGCCTCATCTGGGTCTCAGCACTTGTGTCTTTGGGACAGACAGAAAGCCACGTTATGCCAATATCAAACAGGGAGTTAATATAATTACTTATGGCAGCATTAGCTTCAGTTTCCAATGTAAATACTGGTCAGTAGTAGCTCTCTGAAGGTGCATATGTCCTTGCTCTGTTCTTAACAACAGATACTTTTTTTTTTTCTAGAAGGGGATGCAGAAATTGGCCACTTCAGTTGTATAAATGAGAAATTTTACACCAGGATATCTTAGCAGCAATAGAATTCTAATTTCAGACAGGAACCTTGAAACTGCCTTTCTTTAAAGGAAACGTGAATCCAGTGGTCGGGATAGCCCGTGCAGGCAGGGTGGTGCAGAGGCAGCTACCGCTCCTGTGGACATTAGAGAGGATGCTGCTGGCGTCCTGCCTTCTCCGTCAGGCACTGCCAGTTCTCCTCCCCACTGCACCTCTCGCCCAGGTTGCGTGCTGCACACTCTGGGTTTATGGATTTGGAGGGAATTTTGCTCAAAGTCATGGTGTTTCTTTAAAAGCTAAGGATGAGACCAGCTCTCTTGGCTTATATATTGACAGGCATGCTCTACCCTTCATGTATTTGTTAGTTAAATGTCAGAGTAGTGTAGACTTTATGGCGCAGGTATACTGCTGAGGGTAAGGACAGACCAGTACAGAAGCAAGCAGGGAAGGAATTTACTTAAAAAGACCCCATGATAATTTTGCAAAAGAGGAGAAGCTCCGCTTACTATATTTCCATTATTTTTCTTCATATTTGTTTCAAGTTGGCTTGAGCACTGTTCCCAAAGGTCTTGGTTTTTTCCTCTGGCAAAAGTAGAGCTGCTCTTTCTAAAGTATTGTCTGTTTTCCCTGAAGGTTCTCTTCTGACTCTGATTGCTTTTAAATGTCACTCTGCTGCTTAAGGCTACTAGTAGGTGGTCTGAGCTGAATGTTTACTATTAAATGGGTTATACCTCTACTTATTTTCCATGTCAGATCCTGACCTAATAACCTTCTTTTCAAAATGCCGAAGGTGAAATTTAGTTTTAAATGACTCGGTTGCCTAGGCAGAATTGCTGTTAATCAGAACAGGAAAATAATACCGGGAAATGAACTTTCTTTGATAGCAGTTCAATACACCACATCTATTGGCAGACAATTTCATCAGAGCCTTAGGATCACCTTGAAACTGGGGGTGGTTTTTTGGTAAAACGCATTGCTGCCATTCCAAGTTTCCATAGTTTTTAGAATTTGTATCTGTTGCCGTTTTCTTTATGACTTCATTTTGAGGCTGTGTTGTTTTTTACTCACCATCTCAGGCAATTCATTTTAGCAAATTAGTATTTTTAGTAAATACTGTGAAGACAGTGGAGAGTTCTCAAATGGTGAAAATAAACATTTAACTTGTGTACATAAAGCAATGATTCATCGAAAGCGTTATTTACATTTTCCTTTGCCTATAAGCTGAAGCTGGTTACACAGAAAAATCATTTTGCCTTGTTTACGCACATACGATTTGGGAATAATACCTTGCCAAAATCATTATCTTCAGATACACAGGTTAATATTTCAATTCCAGCATGCATCTGAATAATGAAGATAGTGCATACAGCTTCATGCAGGCAATGTGCATGTAATGAAAGGTAGGTTATCACCTGAAATCTAGTCAGTTAAGGATTAAAAATAGGCTTAAGAGCTAATGAGATATTTTTATTTTTTAAATGCTTTTATCTACTTCACTACAATATGAAGGACTAATAATAGAGGACCCTGAGTACATAGAAATCATGGTCCAGTTTGCTTAGTGCCTACTCCAAAGCCACTTGAAACAGTAGTAGCCTTTGCATAGCAGACAAAGTGAAAAGAAACTATTCTTTTCCTTCAAACACTGATTTACAGGAACAGAAGTGTTACTTCACATGCAAATCCTTTTTACTCTAGTCAGAATATTTATAAAGCTCATTGCATATATTATTAAAATAATACAATCTTTTTTTTTTTCTCTTAACAGGTCTCAAAACATTCTAAAAGCTGAAGTTTCAATTTTGAAATTATCTGCATAGAAACCAACTCCTGTTCTCTGTTGGAGTCTTGCAAAGTAAACAGGTGAAAGGCTCAATGTCTACAGAACTCTCTTTGGGATGACTGCCTGCATATGCAAAGTGTTTTGGAATAAAAATAACCGTAATTGTTTTTTCTTGGTAGTTGATTTTTTACATATCCTGAGAGATTGCCATGGTTCTGAAGCTGTAGGCTCCAGTCTTGCAAATACAGTAATTTAATTCCAGACCAGTTAAAATTAACGAGACAGACAAAATTTGGGCTGCTAAATCCAAAGCAATGAAGCTGATAACAGCACTGCTTATTTCTGTGGACATCCACATTCATTTTACTTGCTTTCCTACAATCAAGCTGTGCTGTTTCTCACACGTATCCAGCATCCCAGCCCAGATTCATCTCACGCTGGTTTAGACATCTAACTGCAGCTCCCACAGCAGGAGTCCGTCTGCCCTAGGCTCCCTCTGTAGTCAATGAGAAGAGACAAGCATCTTGAGCGGGTGATTCATGGACCACACCAAAGATCTGAATCACTCCCATGGAGTGGCTTTCTCGCTCCGCTGATTACAGAGGCAACCAAGGGTAAATGGGTTCATGATGTAGGTGGTCAGCCAGGTGGAATGTATCCAAACCTGTTCTAGTTAGTCAGGAGCTGCATTATCACAGCTGGTTCTGAATTCTTGACTCTAGACAGTTTCTTCTTCCAATATTATTCTCAACTATGTCACATGAAGGTGGCCTTTCCTAAAAGTATTCTTTAAAAAAAACACCCGCGTAGCTAAATAACGTGCAACCCTATTTCCCTGAATTTAAAACTGAATGCACTTTTAGGTGGGTATCTTTCATTATAGTTCCAAAAAAAGATGTGCTGAAATCAGGACATTCACTGAGTGTAGACTACGTTTGCATTAGATATTAGAGGTATATTTCATTCAAGATTGAAATAAACGATACTTTCCTTTAGAAATTGTTTTTAGCTCAGGGGGATTTCTGCTGCTGTAAATCCATACAAATGAGACACCAGCTGCAATAATTCTGAACTGCAAATTGCACAACTGAAGCTGAAACTAAGCTGAAAACCTTTTGGAGTTCAGTGGGTTTGTACTTGAGTGGGCATATGTGGGTTTGGTTGCAGGAATAGCAGCTAAATTGGAAAATATTTATGGTATTGACATAGGTACGATTCCCATTAAAATAAATCGTGTAAGTTATCTGGTCTTTTAAGAGTTTTCTGCACGTCTTCACTTTTCCTCTGTGTTTTGTGGAGACTTCTCTTCCTGTCAGATGCAGTACGTCCAACTCAAAACCCTCTGAAATTTCAGAGCAGCCAATTCTGATTTGATTTACACCTGCCTAAATCCGACATAGATCCATGTAGACCCATATTATATAAATAAAATGTCAATGTCAAGAACTGTGTCGGGGCATGGTTTCTAGAAGTCATGGCTTCTGTTGCCGAAGGGCTGACACATTTCCTAGTGCACTTATCTTTATACATGGCCATAACCATTAATTACCTCTGTCCTCTTCTCTGTAGGCCACCTTCCAGCCTCTTCCGCTCTCGTTCCTTCTCCCTCAGGCGAAGCGTCTCTTCTGTCTAGCAACCTCTGGAGATATTTGTTACGGTAACAGAATAGTCCAGGTCATGTCTATCTACTGACAAAAGAATAATCAGCGCTGTTGGCAAAAATCCTGTTCTTTCATCTATTCATTTCAGTATGAAATGCCTGCAATGTGTTCAAAATGCATTTTGCTGATAAGTCATTAAGTCATCTATAATGGACAAAGAGTAAATAAGGTACCATCGGCTCGACTCAGAAGGAAAAAAAAAATGCGTAGGCGATCTTGGACTATTTTCAGCAGAGGTTTTGTGCTAGCGTAGGGTGGCTTTGAGGCTCACAAAGGAAATTTCAGTACAAATGAACCGTGAAGCACTCTGTGGGCAGAGAAAGCAGCGGATGCAAGCCTGTGCTGCTGTGAAGCGAACGGAGGAGTGCTTTGCTCCTTCACCTGCTGGTGAGAAGCTCTTCCTCGCAGTGAGCGGGTGGCAGCAGGTGTTTGTCCTCAGAGCCCCGCTGCCGGCAGGGAAGGCAGCTCGGCATGGCCAGACCCTGACACCTCGCCCTGCAAAACTCGCTGGCAGGAAGAGGTTGCTGTTTTGCTGAGCTTGGATAAACATTAGGATCTAATTTATCATGTGACAGGAAAGGAAAGCGCTTTTTTTTTTTCTCCTTTTTTTTTTCTCCTCCCTGTCTTTAACAGCTTTTGTTTGAATTTCATCATGTGGTTTTCAGGTGCAAAGAGATATTTAACCTGGGTCTCTGAACTTTGCTTTCAGCTGGTTTATTGTATGGCTCTTTCTGGACATGTCTACAAGTGTTCCATCTCACTAAATGACGTGGACAGGGAGGCAGACCTCTTGCTGAACCTACGAAAGAGACATCATGCTCATTTAGTTAAAAAGATCTGAGCTGCTAGTGCTCTTGCTGTCATATGGTGTATCTTGGGTTACACACCCAGGAGGAAGAAAAAAGGAAATGGTTTTCCTTCTACTACAAAGTAAATAGGAATGCTGAGAAATATTTTGGTGTTTTGCAGCAAATAACCTGGGAGTTCTTCTGACTTTATTATTTCATGTGTATTATGTGCAACGCACAGCATTATGCAAAGATCTGATTATTCTGTCATGTTTGTGGTATTTAAAGCCCTGACCCTACACTGATCTGCTCTGGGCTATGGTGGACTGCACACAGGGATAGAAATATGGCTTCAAAATGAGGCTCTTCAGGTATTTTTGAGGCACCCCAGAAATTCTGCTGTATGCCGAGTCTGGACTTTAAGCATAACATTCACAAAGCGAGGTGCCTAACGAAGGTATTTTCAGTATGTCATGTGGGAGGCATATTCCTTAACTAGGATATTCTGGATTCAAGTTCCCTCCTGGACTAAGCCATCCTTTTGGGCATGAATAAATACCGAGCTCTTTATACACGAGGAGACAGTGCCTCCCTTTTATATAGCACACATTTATATGCCATGGGAACGCCATTCCCACCTGAGGCTGAAACCCATTTCTCAAGAAAGTGCCTAACCACTGACACTTCCATCTCTCCTCTGAAACTTGTGTAGAGAGTGATAACGTGATTTGAAGGTGACAAAGATAAAGGTGACAACTCCTTGAGGCTGAGGAGGGTCTGCAGCTAAAGCCTCCGAGATGGGAAGTCCAACCGCTGATGTGAGGAGCTGGGAGAGCTGAATGTGAGAGTGTCTGTGCCTTGTTAACAAACTGGTTGAAGTGAAAATTAATATATGGAGTTCATTCATATTTATTCTCCATTTCAGAATTGTGTGGAAGGTTCTTCATTTTCATAATGAAGCATGATTATAGTCGGTATGACTGTTTATTTTTGGTTTTAACCATTTAAGGACAAAACAAAACTTAATTTCAAAAGAAAAAACAACTACATTCCAAGTCATCCCAAACGGAAAGAAAAGGTAATGACATTTTTTAGGATCTACGTGAATACTGAGGTTCACTTGTTAATTTATTCTACGTAACCTGGCTCTGAAATCAATTAATCTGACTGGATGTATTGCAGTCTCCAATCTGATAGAGATTATCAACTCTGTACCTATTACGGTGTTTAACCTTTTGCCCTTAACATTCACAAAGTCTCTCCATTTGATTCATATGTTAAATGCAAATCAAATCAGGCCAGATTCTTTCTAACATTATTAGTTTTCATTTTTTATGTGTGATGAGTTGAAGTGAAATTGTGTTTGTTCATGCAGCTGTAAATTCCACTTTATTTTTCAGCCTTGTTTTGGTTTTGCTCGAACACATTATTTTGAAGATGCCACCTTGACAGCTGCTTAGACTGAAGCCCACAAAAGTGGTACAGCAAAAGTAACTGAGATGAAAGGTGATGATTTTGCTGTTCCTGGCATGCACTCACCTGCGTTCTGACCTGGAAGGACTTCCTCGACTTGCAACATCAGGTGGGCAGAGCCAGGTCAAAGAGTTTCAGCACATTTGAACTCTGACTCCCAAAGGATGAGGACAAAATAATGAGCACTGTCCTATCAGTAAAGGTATCTTGTGACTCCATCGCCCTCACCACCACAGCTGACGCACCCGAGAAACATATTCACAGGGAAAAAAAATTCAGACCTCGGCTTAGGAAGGGGCAAGACACAACCTATAAGGTCTGCAGTGAAGACCTCTGCTGCCGTGCTGGAACTGTTCCTGCTAGTGGCAGGAAAAAAACCTTGAATCTTCCAAAAACTTACTATTATTTTTATTTTTTTAAATAATGAGCAAGAGGCATTTATTTGATTTTTTTTTTTAATGCTTTTCAGTTTTTAAAGTCTCACTTTATTGGACTGGTATCAGTTTGACTTATTTATATTTTTATATTACCCTGCTGAATATTGCATTATAGAGGAAGGAAAGAATTATCTGAAATCCTAGTCTGAGAGGTAAGGAAATACCATCTCTCTTCTCCTGCCAATATATTTTCATCCTATGGGTTTGTGATCATGCTTAGAAAACTGGGTTTGCTTTTCACTTGCACATGAAGAGTTTCAGTAATTTTACTAGTGGTTTGCTTAACTTTTCAAGAAGTGGGTCAAGCTGGCAGGGTATTTTTGTTTTCTTTGAAGAATCAGACAAAATTGGCACCTGTGGTGTATAAGGAGTACAGTGATCGATGAATTGCATGCAAGTTATGGGAGACAATTTTGTTGATGCAGGTAAAAACAAAGAGAGAGTTTGGGGCAATGAAGTAGAAGCATTTACCTGTAGAAATGTGCTTAGAAATCAAGAGCTGATTACGTTCTAGGTAATCTTCAGGACCTAGTTTTAAGGATTAAGTAACTGCCTTTGTTTGACCCCAGAAATACGTTGCTGTGCTTCATAAGCATGGCCCAGACTCTGCTGATAGTTCTACGTTAATGTGAATCACGTGAAAGAAATGCTTAATGTGGGTTAAACCCTCAGCAGCAGGTTGAAGGAGAGGGCCAGGTGAGTGATGCCTTCCTTCCTCCCCTCCCATGATCATTTTAAGTAGTTTTGTTAAAATTGAAGCTTGGAAGTTTCTAAATACATCAATACAAATATATCAAAGCTTATAAATAATAGCATTGAGCTACACTGAGACTATTTGACAACGCAGGTTAATTTGTAACATTGGGAGGTTTCCTCAGGAAGAGCACAATTGATTTGGGAATTTTTTTTGCTACTCGTTCTATATTTAAAAGTCAGATCTCGGTATTTATGCAATTACACTTCAATGGTGTATTACTCAGCGTTAAACCTGTGCTAACCAGTATTTGGCAGAACTCATGATTTGAATGTGCCTCATAATATTTGGCTTTTTCCTTCAAAGTTCTAGCTCCCAGAGTTGTGTGATTATATCAGAAACTTCAAGAGGAAAAAAAAAAATAAAAAAATCTAGACCTCATAGCTGTAGAGGAAAAGCTTAAAAATGTGACCTGAATTCACCCTAAAGGCTCAAATACCAAAGGGAAAGAGCACAATATATTAAAATTGTAAAGATTTTTGTATTTGAGGGAAGGAAGAGTGACTCATTAATGATCCTTTCTATCCAGTGCTAGGTGTCAATACGTTGTGTTTACAAATTGTCACGTAATCCAGTCACAAATCTGCACAACCTTCACTGCAGGGACTGCTGCTTTTTGGCATGACCTGCCTCTGTCTGTGTAATTGGCCCTTGATGCTTTTCAGAGCTTTCCACTATAAAAGCAAGAATAGGGTCCAAAATGCAAATGCTTTATTCATAGTGGTAACACAAATGGAAGAGAGAAAAGAGATTTTTTTTTCTGAGCTTTGCTTACGAACTCCAACCTTAGGTGCATGGAAAAAACTTTAGACAGGCTCATCCAGGAACAGAGTAAAAGCAAGTGGAAAAGGTTTATACGCTGTTTTGGAAACAGATTACACAGGGGGAAAAAGGAGTTCTTTTGTCAGTGTAGCTAAAGCCAGTTTCCTGTGGAGAATAAGCTATGCTGCCGAAGCCACCCCTCGCTGGAGCTGTGCTGAGGACATGGTGGCACCGCTTCCTCACAGGGCGAGGCGGGAGAAGCCTTCGTCGCCCACCCCAAGCCTTCAGACAGCACACACGTGTACGAACTATGGCGGCAGACGGCTCATTACACCACATCAACTGTTGTTCTCGGCCTCCCACAGACCCATGCCGGTGTTGGCTCCTCTGGTTGCTTTACTCACCATGCAGCCATTAGTTACACCGTTTAATTGGTTAAACCCATCACCTCACAGCTCTGCGAGCTGTAAGGCTTGAACGCACGGCTTACCACCATTCGAACGTACGCTGCAAGGGTGCAGGTGGAGGGCACAGGCGGAGGGCTGAGGCCACGGTAGCAGGTCAAGGGCGGGAGGGCAGGCTGAGGCGATGGCAGTGGGCTGAGGCGATGGCAATGGGCTGAGGCGATGGCAGTGGGCTGAGGCGATGGCAGTGGGCTGAGGTGATGGCGACGGGCTGAGGCGATGGCGACGGGCTGAGGCGATGGCAGTGGGACAAGGCGATGGCAGTGGGACGGGGCGATGGCGACGGGCTGAAGGATCGGGGCAGGGCCCGGCTCCTGCTTAGTGGGCGATTCCTGTTGGCAGGAGCAGGCAGACCCGCCTGGCAGGGCCCTGCCATGACACGCAGGCCCTGGGAAGGACTGCGATTGCGGAGTGACTCTGGCACGGGCAGCAGTGATGACTCCCGTCCTGCCCTGTTGCTCAGCCCTCAGCGAGCACGCCTCCTACCCCGGGGCTCTGCTCCAGAGACGTGGCAGCCCTCCTTTCGGGCGGACACCCGTGGGCGGCGGGAGTATCGCTTGCTGAAGAAGGGAAAAGGCGCTCACCGGGGCCTCCGCGGGGGAGCGGGTCTCGAACCCGTGGTCCCTGGGGGTGAGGAAGGAGGGCAGGAGCGCCTGAGCCTTCCCGCGCGGTGCATTCTGGGCCCCGCACTGATTTATGCAGGAGCCGCAGAGGGCGCCGGGAGAAGCGGGAGGCGGCGGCGGTCGGTGCTGGCGGGGCGGGCGGCAGGTCGGGGGCCGGCGGCGGCGGTGGTGATCGGGGCTCTCCCCAGCGCGCAGGGCCTTTGCCGCCCCCTGAGGCCGCGGCGGTACCGCCGGGCCCAGGCCGCCGCCGTCGCGGGACGCAGCGGCACCTACCCGGCCTCAGCCGGGCACCACGGACGTGGAGGCGGCGGCGGGCGGAGCCGGGCCCGGCCCGGAGGGACGCGAGTCCTCCCGCCGCGGGGGAGGCTGCCCCGCCGCTCGGTAGGGGCCGGAGGGAAGGGCCCTCGCGGCGCCGGGGCCTCCGCGGCGGGGCTTGCTCCTCCGGGGCAGCGCTGAGCCCGAGCCGGCTGTGCGCGGGCTGCGGGGCCGCGCTCCCGGCGCCGCTGGGGCCTCCGGCGGGGAGGGAGGGAGGGAGGCCCGTCCCGGCGCTCCCCGTGAGGGACGGCGGGGGGTGCGGGGGGCAGAAAAGCCCCATCTCCTCGGCCAGCATCTTTGTTTATCGGGCCCTGCCGCGGGGAAGAGGAGCGGCGAGACCCGGGCGGCGAGTTACCGGTGCCCCCGTCTCTCTTCGGGGCCTTCCTCCCCGGCTTGGGCTTGCCGGGCGCTGCCTCCGTTCTCGGCGGGTTTCTTTCACCCCTTTCGGCTGGATATCTCCGGTTGCGGAGCATCGTCGGTGGGACCCGGCCGGGGCGAGTGCGGTTGGAGAGCTAACGCAGAGGAAACAACAGGTCTCCCGTCTCCTCGCCTTCCAAAGCGGTACCAGCGCCTTGCTCTTGGGATTATAAATGTTTGAACTAAGACCCAGGAAACTGGAAGGAGAGCCTCCCGTTGGAATTAACAGAAGAGTAGAGAAGGGAGGCTTTTCCAAATCCTTTACGAGAAAGCTCGGGCCGTTTTCCCATGCTGTCCATACTCTCTTTAATAATGCGATTGTGACCTGAGTGGAATTTATGAGCGATGAACTATTGAAGCTTGTTGCACCACTGCATCGGACTACATTTTTTTTTTTTTTTTTTCTCAGCACATGATTCCCCCATCCCAGCTGTTGCGGGACCTACGGGCCAGTAACAGAGGGATGGGAAGCTGAGACAGTTTATTTTCACATTCTTCTGTGCTGGGGACTTGGCTAGTTAGCTGAAGCTGCTGCTGCTTTTTACTGGATCTGCTCTTTTCTCAGTGGGTTTACTTGTTTTCATGTGCACGGGGTGTTTCAATTAAATAGACGTTGGACTAGAGCTGAATGGATGCTTTGCAATCCAAAAAGTTTTTGGAGGTAACAAAAAACTACTAGAAGCAGAGAAGAACTGGTACTGCAGGAAACCTGGGGCCTGTTTTCCAAGCCTTCTTACTTTATTGAGCAAGGTAAATAATGTAGTGGTGTTGAAAATACAGGGCTTATGGTAATCATGCATGGAAATGTTATAGATCACTTCAGGCTGTTCCAAGTCTTTCCAAGGGATCGAGAAGTCCCATTGTAAGGCTCAGAATATGTTTAATTATTCTTTAAAATATTCAGATATGAGTGTGAAATTTAAGGCTGAGAACAAACTTTGTGGTACCTGAGAGGTTGAGAGAACTATTTTTTTCTGATTTGCCTTAGGTTCTTGTCAGTTTGTGATGTTGAGAGGGGCTGTCTGAAGAACTTTAGAAGTCTTAGTGGTTCATTGAGAGTGGGTAGTAATTATATTAGTGATTTTTTTTTCCCATGCTTTTTAAGAAACGTGATGCCTTAGCCTCTTGTAAGGATCTGTTAGGGTCTCTTAAAAGTCCTTCCAATTTAACAGTAGTACAATATTTACATTTGCTCTGTTAATTGTATTCATACTCTGCCTTGAATTATTTTTGCTTACCTTTACTTCTATTATCCACAGTGACAGCTGCTACTATTTCATAATGAATTTTTTGCTTTTTATCTTGCTTTACATGTATTTCTCCTGAATTGGACTATTTGGATTTACCACTAATTTACATGCATCACTTTTACCATAGACTTTCTACAGCCAGCGTAAGCTCAAAGTACTGTTTTAGATACTATCTTTGTATGTTTCAAGCATTGGAAGAAGCAGATGATGATTCTCAAAATATGCAGTGTAATCAGTTACTGGTTTAAGTGTATAATTTTTGATGGCGTGCTGCATGCCTTATCTTTGTTTTTTTAAAGACCTCAGCAGCAGTTTACTCTTAACAAAAATATAAATCCATTAAAATGAGATCACAGTTTGAAACGTAGTTGTAAAAATCTGGTTTTGCAAGAAGTCACAGGATTCTCATTATGAAGCGATGCCTTGATTAAATTGATTGTATACCTTTTCTCCTGCAGTCTTAATGAAATAGTGGCAAACACTAAGGTGTTGGCAACCTTTGCTGATGCTATCATGGGGAAAGCTGAGTTGGTATTATGGGTGGTATCCAAAGTTCCTTTGCTTATCCTGTTTAGATTTGTTTGACTTAAACTTATGGTCTTTGTTTTGTCTTATTTTGTTTCAAGATGATGTGTGAGGTGATGCCAACCATCAGTGAGGCAGAGATTCCCTCTGGGGGAAATGGAGGCCATGGTTCAGGTTCCCCGTTACAGTCAGATGCTGATTCCCATTTTGAGCAATTAATGGTATCCATGTTGGAAGAAAGGGATCGCCTTCTGGAAACACTAAGAGAAACTCAGGAGACGCTAGCATTGACCCAGGGCAAGCTACATGAAGTTGGCCATGAGAGAGATTCCTTGCAGAGACAGCTCAATACTGCGCTTCCACAGGTATGGACATTTTGAAAGGAAGGTATCTTCTGATAATTTTTGTATTTTTTGTGGGGTTTTGTTGGCTTTTTGCGTATTTAATTTACTGAAGAGTCAGGTTATGTTAGGGGAAGATTAATGTAGCTTAGTACTTTCCTGAAGTATCTGTTGGTGCTTGCTCACTTTCAGAAAGATATAAAAGCAAGGCGAGTGGGAAATATCAGCCCTTTCCCTCCAGTATGCTTTCCCAGTTTCTGGCATTTCTTTGGCTTAGCTTGAGCGTAAAGTCTTATCTAGATCCTTTTGTTTAATAGAACTTGATGGACTTTCTTCCGTCACTAGTATTTTTTTAACGTTGTTTCGAACTGCCTGATTGATTCACGTGCTTAAGAATTACATGCAGGCCATTCTGATACTGCTATGGACTTTGATTTAAAAACTTGAGAAGTTTAAGACTGCTACCTTGTGAGTACATGCTGAGTTTTCATGGCGGTGTAGAAGTCCAAGTGTGTTGTTTAACAGATATAGTTCCTTTTGGACAGTTTGGATTTTTTTTTTTTTTGGTCTTGCTAAGACTAACTAATTATTGACTTCTAGAGGATGCAGGGTACCAATATACAGCCTGTAGTGCTAAATGTGTTACGTAGGGCAGTAGCGTGTAGTTAGGAAAGGTGATTGGCGTCTACCGAATTTCTTGGGTTTTATCCATTCTCGTTAAAAAGAATACAGCTGAACTTTGAACACTTTGAAAAGCATTTGATTGTAGGCAAAGCAGAGGCTGCTTTCAGATGTCAGTTAACTGTTGATAGCCTTACACTTTCTAGCATTGGTTGGTTGTTGTCCCAAGTATGTCATCATGATGTTATACTTGCATACATTATTCCAAGAATATGTACTATTTTTACAAATGTTTACATATCTTTAAATATTGTAGTTCCTGTTTATACACTTTAAAACAGTAGTTTTATACCCTTCTGTTTCCACTGCTCTCATTATAATGTAATCACTGTATGACTCTTGGTATGGTAATTGGTACTGGCAATTACTCAGGGATAGAAACTAAAAAGTAATGTATGTTAATCTAGTTGTGTTACAATGGTATAATGGAAATCATAAAGGAGATGTTTTCAACCTTTTCTGCTCCCTGTGTTAAATCATGTGCTGCAGGCAAAAATCATTCTTTGGTTTTTTGTTGTAGTAATTGTGGCTTCTCTTTATCCGCTATTTCAGGTCTGCTACATTAATGGATGCCATTAACCAATTGTATGATCTGTAAACTGTTATGCTTGAATTTGTGGATGAGTAGAATCACCCAAGCTCTAAACTGTGCTGTTCCTCTTTTCCCTTTTCAATTCTCAGCTTTACTTCCTAAATCTAGTAAGCTACTTAGACGTAAACATTTCTTTCTAAACATTTCTGAAAGATTAATGCAGGTAAAAAAAACAATTCCCATTTTCAAGAATGTCATAATTGTATGGTTTCATGTGAAATCTGTAGGAAAGCAAGTCTCACAGTTCAGTTCAGAGAGAAATTTTTACTGCTATGTTATATAAATATACAGCAGTGTAGATTTTGTAGATTGCTGTTGAAAAATACTGTTGTCGTGGTGTGAAAACTGTGTCACTTTTGTCCTCAGTGGTGTTTAAGCTCAAACGGTTGTGGAAAGTGATGATTGATGATACTTTCAGAAGTCAAAAATATTTTATTATTCTTGCTACAATTAGAAATAACTTCTGTATTTGACAAGTTTTTGTTGTTGTTATGGTAAAGATTCAGTTACTTCATAGGTGTAAATTTCTAATGAGGTGAAAAGATGTAGGTTGTTTTTTTATAAAATTCTAATAAGTGTTCACTAGGAAAACTTTGTGGTGACTGTAATATTTGAAACTGTCCAAACTTTTTTGTTAATTATTTCAAGCTGAGCATTCTTTTCAACTACTGTCTCAAATGACCCGTTGTTTAGCTGTGGGTTTCAAGGAGAGGTAGAAGCAGGATAACTTTAAATTTACTGACAACTGTGTTATATTTTTTTCAGGAAAGAAGGGATTTGGTAGTGTACGCTTTTTCATAGTAGTTGTTTTTCATTTAGTAGAAAGAGACGTGAAGATCAATTTAACTAGATGTACAAATACTAGTATAATTGCATGAATTGCTAAATCCCTATGCAACCAATGTATGATTTCTCCCTCAGACTTGGCATCTAGCTTGTAACACGACTTTGTAGCTGATTTTGGAGTACTTTATCTTATGGAGTACTGAATTGAATTGTTTGTATGTATGCTTTTCCTGTTTTATATATTTAGCTGAATCAGCCAGTTAGACCATTCTGATGACTGATGGAAACTCCTTGTATAAAAGAAGGAGTGCCAGATTGACTGTCGCTGTACCAAAACTATTCTCTGGTCTTAGTATGAAGATGCTCGATTTCTGATGACATCCTTGTACTTAATTCCTTATATTCAGTGAGTTTCTGTGTATGAGGAAGAGGCTCATACTGGTGTGTATATAGTTACAAAATGGCAAATTGGTACTTGTGTATTGCACATCTTGTAGGCTATAAAAGTAAATGCAGTTTATTCTTCAGCAATGATGCACATTCTCTGAAGTGTCAGAGAAATAGACTTTTCTAGTGTACCTGTAATGTGGTGGTCAGCTAGTAATTTAAAGGCATCAGTCCTAGCTCACGTAAACCTGAAACAGCTATTTAGAGTAAGAAAGCTGCTGTTCTGGTTGTCTAATTCACAGAGAGGTGAGCTTTCTAATCTTGTATAGATATGCTTTATCTGTTACATTTACACAGAGTAAAACTGACAAGTTTTTCTTGTATGGACAGCTGGAAATGAAATACATCAACATTGTCTTGATAAAATAACTGGATTCTTGGCAATGCTTTTTGTTTTTTGGGAGTTACCTTCTATTACACATTACCCTAGTTAAACTGTACTCTGACCTTGGAAGATGAACTTGATGAAATCAAATTGCTGTGCGAGAGCTTAAAATTAAATTTATTCTTCCTAGAATTTTTCATAGAAGAAATGAAAATTAACTTTGAGAACTTAGAGACCTGTTATTTTTAATGTAAACACATTCAATTATGATTTAATTATGGTCAGAAGAATAACTCTTCTCTATTATTTTCCATGCCCTTAATGTGTCTTTTGGAGTGTATTCTACAAAATTCACGGTTAGTGTGCTTAAAATTTGTAAGTTAATCTGTGAAACAGACAGGACGCTACTGCATTTAAAAATTAAATTTTAAACTTGAGGTCCAAGTGACTACCAGTTCTTGCTACGAAGGTGTTGCAGGCTAGGGTTCATTTTGTTGGTGGAATTTCATGTAGAAGTTTCTGTACATGACAAGAAGTTGGTTGTTTTGGATGGAGAAGGCTGGAGTTTAATTTACAGAGATGCTGATACCTAGCACAAATAAAAGCACAGTTGATGAATTCACAGCAACTTTTATCAGAATGACAATTTTAATGTGTATTTCAAGAATTTTATAAGCTGATGTACAAATGTTATGCTTCTGTAATACAGTGACACTGTTTATTAGGATCCATCTTAATCTTGCACTTCTAATCTTTTGGTCTTAAATTTACCATACTTTACTTTGATTTCTATGCAGGGTAAGTGAAATAAAAGTTAGAAATTTTTTCTGTATTCGTGATGGTCCAGCTCAGAATTTCTGTATTTGGCAGCATACATATAGGGGCAGATGAGAACTTTCTGTCAGAAGCTGCGTGTGTCTATGTGTAAGTAAGAGCACTTTGTTGTAATGTGGGGTTAAATGTGTGGGGGGGAAAAAAGCTGCCTATAATCTTGGTTTGGCTTCAGCTTTACTGGGTTGCCCATCGTATCTTAATCTGAAGTGAGTCTGTAGGCCGCCTTTAGTTGCTTTCTATCTGTAGTAAATACTTTATCATTACTGCATACTTCACTTCAAAATAGTGTGTGACTGTTTATATTTGTATTCAGTTAGATTGAGGTATGTCCCTATAGAGTGATCTTCCTTAGACAATCTCAGAAATACTGTTTGTTGTCTTGCATGTAAGAAATATCTAAACTCTTGGTCCGAAGACTGCCCTGGTATTGTTTTATAATGATTAACTTTAAGGATCTAGTTGCCATTTTAATAATGGTGTTATTTGGATTTCTTCCAGACAAGTTTTCAATAATACAGGATGTCATAGATGTAGAAATGAGGTTTTGAATTGTACGTGATCTGAAGAACACGGTTGCAGAAAGGACATTAAGTAAAGGGCTTGCCAAACTTTGCAGCAGCTTAAATTCCCTTAGTGCAACTCCATTTACAGTATTCACAACTGGTGAGCCTTGAGGTGACATAGCTTATACTTCTTACTCTAGCAGGATGTTGTACTGACTTCTAAATAAAAGACGTTAATCTCAGTAGAGCGCCATGTGTCCAGAAATGGTAAAGATCCAAAAGGATTTCAGATGTGCAGATGTATGTCAGAGCAGACGCGTCCTCTATTTCTCTCGCCCCATTCTGACAGCAAAGAGGAACGTGGCTCTTTCTATTGCATTTTGACAACTATAATTTTAATCTTGTCTGTGTTGAGTTTCAGTTGCTGAATCTTACTTGGCTCTTACTGTTAGTAAATTAGTAAATAGATTTGTCTTTGCACTAGGTTAAGTCAGATGGAGATAGGAGTTAATGTTCAGAATTCTTCACTGACTATATCAATAAACCTCAACTTCCCTAATATTTCTTCCTTTGCAAGGCATAGAAACAGGCAACTTGTGTTCAAAACCTTCAGAATATGAAGTTATCCGAAAGTATGCTCTATGGTTGGGCAAAAAGAGGAGTAGCTACACTTAAATAATATAGTGGAGTATACTGAGGACCAAGTCTCTAGCATTTGTTTTGACTTCTTAGTTTCTCATTTAAATACATTTGGGTGAGTTTGTTTATTGAAACATCCCACCCCTACCCAGCAGACATCTGCTTGCCTATTGTTAGCAACTTGCTGTTTATACTGTGCTTTTAATTTAGGTTATCTTGATTATAAATAGACCTTTTAGCTAGATGAAGTTTAGAATGAGTTTTAAGTTTTCTTGTATTTGAGGGTGAACTTCAGTGCTATTGTGATGTTCCATCAATCCCTTTAATAAGAAGATTTCATGAAGTCTAAAACTATTGTTTTTCCTTAGTTTATTTGTAGGAACAACGTTTTGCTGACTAGGAAGAAATGCATTTTGTTTGTTTTTAATAGTGGATGTAGCCCTGAAAGATGAGCTAGTGATTATTTTTTCCTACTCTTCTGTTACTATGTACAAATGTCTGATAATGGGTTTATTAATGTTTGGTGTGGTGTAGTCTAACTTGCAGTCTAACGAACAGGCTGTGTGTAAGCCTGGGTGAAAAGAGCTATAATTGAAACAAGCTGTTTTAAAAATACGTGGTATATTTAGAACCAGGTGAACTTCACATATATGCTCATCTGTGCTAACATGCCTGTAGGCTCTTGTACAACAGGTGTTTATTTTGGTATTCTGAGAATTCTTCGTCTGCAAGCCCTTCTATTTTTCTCTGTTTTTAAGAGTATAACTAAAAACTACTTTAAAGAGGTTGTTAGCAAGACTTAATGACTCAGTGTGGCTACATAGTTGCAATTTCCATGTAGATCTTTATAAAAAGAAAAAAAAAAAACCCTCTTGGATTTTTTTTTTAAGGATAAATATGAATTAAAACTACAGTCCCTTCCCTTCCTCCTTACAAGTTCTTAATGTTTTAACATCCACTGGCCTATGACTTTGGTTTCTCCTTTCTAGTATTTATTTAGGAGAGGTGGATGTTGGTTTTACTCACTATAGGATTTAATGTTAGAATTAAGAGTACGCGTTTGTGTTTTGATATATGTGGATCCCTTATCGTTAACAATGTTGTTAGAGAACTTGAATTTTTGGAGAGAACATTTTAGCTGTATATTAGTAATTTTGGGTTTTGCTCTTCCTAAGTTAGTGCTGCATCCCAGAACTCAATTAATATACTTCGCCTTTAACTTAATTTTGCTTTTTTTTAATTTTCCTGCTTTAAAGGAATATGATAGAGGTCTTCATGTAAGCTGCTTTTAGCAATTTAGGCAGCTTAAGTCACTTTAAGTCTGTAAGGCTGACTGGTATCTGTTGACATATATTACAACATGCTTATCATAATCTCTTGCGCATATGGATCTCAAGCTACAAATACTGAGAAGGGATAAATTTGCATTGTGTGTGTCAGGTAATCTGGGTGTTCATAACTTTCCAAGTGTATTTTTTTTTCTAAGCCTGCCTGTGGATTCTCCAAATGTAAATGGGGAAATGTGTGGCAATTCTTGCCAGGAAAAATGTTTTCACATTCTCCAGGCTGTAAGAAGCATTATTATTTTGCTGTTGAGTGGAGTGAGTTTTTGCTTCAACTTGACTTTTTCACAGGAGTGCTTGGAAGTATTGTTTTTGTGTTTTGTAAACTCCAGACAATTGCGTAGTGAGCTGAACACGTCTGTAGGTTGCTTGAGGAGATGACTCTCCTATTTCACATATCCAGAATTGGAGGAGTACTGCGATTACAATACTTGTTAAAGTCCAATGCACAGTTTCATTCTGATGTGTTGTTTTCCTTTAGGTTCTCTGTAAATTGATGTGAATAGTTGGTTAACTTGTTTTTTGCCTATGACCTTTATCTATTTCGGTGTTTACCTTGGGTTTCGTATAAGCTCTATTGAAAATCAGCTCCTTTTCTTCTAGTCGGCATGACGAGGCTCTGTGGTCTGTTCCTACAGTGGCCGGAGCTGTAACATTTTTAAGAAGAGAAGCTTTGTTGCTTAATCTTCTCTTCTGCTATTCCACAGTGGCTAACCTTGAACTTTGCTCATGTGTTTATGTTCGTGTCTACTCAGGATATGGGTTTTGAGGATGGTAGTGAAAATCTTACCGGGAATATAATTTTGGCTGCATTTGAAACGTGCTATGACTTTTGATGGGTACATATGAATAAGAACAATCAACATGTCTTTTCCTGTAGTTCATCTGGTTTATGGTTATGTTTTCAGAAATATAAATGCTTAGAAATAGTATTTTGTTTTAGAGCTTCTATGAAGTGCTCCAAAGATTCCTTAATGAAAAGATCCTTACACTACCAGCATAAGGCATAATTGGATATCTTCAGGACAGATCTTAGACAAAGACCATCGCTGAAAGGGCTATGTGGAAAAAAGGCTTGAAAAATTTGATATGCATGTCCTTCTAGTTTTTTTGAGGAGAAAAAAGAATTTCGACTTGGAAAATAAGCAAGTGTTTTCTATTTGTTACGATAGGAAAATGGGCAGCCTTTGATTCTTTTTTATTTTTTTATTTTTTTCTTCCCTCCATGGCCTGTAGAACAGTAGTCTCTATTTGGGTGAGCCATGCTGTGTTGTGCCTTACTCCTGTTGCTAGTACATGGTAGAGTTTGGTATCTAATTCTGTTTCACATCTAATTGTCAAGAAATATTCTGAAGCACAGAGCTTGCTTTTTTAAATCCTACCTCCCATATAAATGCATACTGAATTTGGTTCCGTTCAGTTTAAATTACATGTCGGGAAACACTGCTTGTAAATGCACATTTATCTTTTTATAAAGAATTGCAGGGTAGAATACCTGGTAAAAATGAGTGAGGAATATAGACCACGGGTTAATAACCTCTTTACTGTTGAAAAAAGTAAGATTTTTTTTTTTTTTTTCCCCCACCTCAAATTTACAGAACCGTGCACAGTATAAGGATATAATTATATAAGCTTAGGTAGCTGAATAATTTACATAGTTTAAAAAACCCCACAAAACAAAGCCACCTTAAGATGTGCAGTTTAAATAAAGAATTTTTGTGTTGACCTATACAAAGTTTAGGCTTGATGTATGGTTGAAAGATCTACCTATGAATGTTTATGTAAAGAAACTACCTTGCCGTTGGTGAAGTTTATTAATCACTGTCTTCTCAACACTGACAATTTCTTGTAACGAGAAGCGGGGTTTATTCTGAATTCCTTGAAAAGGAATTTTGGCTGCCCAAATCCTTGGTGTAAAAGCTAAAACTTTCTTTAATGTGGAGAGGTCTCACTCAATAAAGAGGATCATAAATTCCTGTTATTTAAATGGTGCTGGATTCATGACAATCTCAGTAAATAGTAACCAATTTTATCAAGCTGTTTTAGCACTATTTCTGTATTTTCAAGCATGATCATGAAACAAGCCACTGAAAAGGGAGACAGAGATATCTGAAAACGGAATTGTTTCTTTGTTTTATTGTGGGCTTCACAGAATGCTTGATATGAAAGTTTTCTCACTGTGTAAATCAAAATTGTTTTAAAAAAGAAAATTGGGGGAATTCTGCTCTATGCATCTGAAAGGGCTTCTGTCTTGATCAATGGCACGGTTTAAATTGTGGATTTGTGAGTTTGAGTTGTGGATTCTCAAATGTCTTATGTGAGCCTGTTGCAAAAATAATTTAGCAATATATACTTTTGCCAGTAGAATCTCAGAGTCAAAACTTCCCTTTTCTTTGCACTCCTGTCCCTAAATGGGAAATCTGCTAGCTGAAATGCTGCTCTGGTTCATGGGTCTCCGTTCAGCTTGCTGAATGAATGATACTGGACCTAAATGCTGTTACTAGCTGTGCCTTTTACTGGACTTTGTGCTTGAGTAAGTGTTGTGGGTTTACTGTTACCAATGGGAACCTGAACTCTGTGTAACTTTATATTCTTTAAAGTTGTGTTGTGTATCGTATTTAAAGTCCTGACTGACATCTCACGCTTGAATCTCTTGCTTCTACTAGGATTTAAGATATGGGTGCTATCTTTGGGGTTTTAACTTGGAAAGCAGAAATAAAAGAAACTTTTTGACCCAAATCAAAGGTCATTTAAAGATTTAAATAGGATGCTGTTGTTCAAAGAGTTACCTGTAGTACTAGCAGTTCTTCAGGTAATCTAATTCTGGGTGTAAAGGATGAGTCTGCGCCTGAGAGACCAAGGCTGGAACAGCGGAGCACGCATGGAGAGCGGTCTTGGATGTATGGGTGAATCTGGCTGGGGTTTTTATGTGTTTATGCATGTCTTAGGTAAACGTCTAACTCCAGGATATCCCTTCAAAGCTCTCTCTATTTGCTGTATTACATTTGGGTGAATTACTAAAGGTTTGGTTTAGATAATTTCAGGGATGCCTCAGGATACCACTGGGAATCTTTTTTTTAAATTTTTTTTTTTTTTTTTTTTATTCCTGAGTAATATATTTTTCATGCAGTATTATCACCTTTCTGTAGTTCATGGGGAAAAGGCTTGGAAGGTCATAACATTCTTTTAGCTTTGCGTTGAAGAACACGAGGCAGGTGCATCTAGTAATTTATTTCTTTTAGAACATGCAGCTTGAGTTTTCAGAATGTCTTTGGAGGGTGTGGTTCAACAACATCATCTTCCAAAAGCTGAGCCTTTGTTATAAGAAATCTGGAATTACTTTACTTCGTGTACAGTGGAAATGAAAAAGCTTTTTAGGATTTTAGCTCTTGCTGCTTGTCCATGCAGGAAAGAAGCCATCCTTGTCCCTTCCTGTAATCTTATTTATGCTGATACTTACATTGGTGTAACTCTGATCCCCTGTTGGAACTGTGGTCTTTAGAGACTGCATAACGCTCTTCTGTATTTTGTGCAATGGTTATAAACGATTAAGTCCTGGGAGGTAGTAGAGGAGAAATGGGCCAAGCATGCCTTTTCTCTCAACCGAGTAGGAGGCTGCAGGGTTTCCCAGTTGCATCATCTTTCCCTTGTTTGTAGCCCAGTATGGAATAGAATAGGAGCTTCTTTCTCTCCTCAGACCAGGTTCCTCGCCAATCCATCTTTCACTTCAGCATTTGTTACTGGTTACAGCATATTAACAGACTGCCCTCATCTCTTCCTTCACCCCCCTCCCTTTCCTGCCCTTGTAGCGTTATTCGTATCCCTGGTTTTGTCCTGTGATGTTACACGTTTTCTGGATTCAGGTAGTTACGAAGTTTGGAACTGTTGATTATGGATGTCTCTTGTGGCAGACAAAAAATTACTTTGAACATTAAAAAAAGCTTAAAAAAAAGCCCATAAAAGAACACTAACCCTTAATCTATGTTACTGAGTTAAGTTTTTCTGTGTTTAAATACCAGACTTGTCTGTTCTAAGACCTGAAACTATACTCTTTGCATGGGCTTTCGAGTTGCCTTTATTTGTAAAAATTGATCAACTTTTCCATGGAATAGTCCAGTTGCATTTATTCTGAGTATTGCGGATTGGGATATATTTAGCTTCAGTTAGCCCAGTAAATTCACTTAGCATGTAAACTGGGGTGATAGAGTACAAAGAAATAGAAAAATAAAATGTAAAGAGCAGTGCAAGTTGAATTTCCTGCTGAAGGCACGTATCTGTCCTCATTGAGTATTACTTGCTTAAACAAGTTTGAAATTATAAGACTGAAGTGTTCATCGCTTGGCAAAAAAATTAAATAAATATATATAATAGGAGAGCACTGAGGGGGAAGTACGTGTTGATGCTTGTTTAATGAGGGTGGCTTGGCCAGCCTTATTCAGATATTCCCAAGCACTCCCTTTTACCATAGTGTGAAAAACGTCCTTTACAACTGTTAGCCACAGAACTGAACCTGACAACTGGAGGCCAAGATGAATGATTAGAATAGGGCAGGGCAGTGCCTCAGCTGCTGCTTACAGTTTTTGCAAGCAGAAGTATCTTGTCACTGAAATAATCGTGCGTGACGGATCTTGTCCTGGGTCTATTTCTAAAAAATAGTGAAGTATTAGTCATGTGAGGATTAGTTTTTTTAAACGCACTAGAGCGCAGTATTTAGGATTAAATAATCTTTAATTCACAAAAGTCTTACGAATTCAATATTAAATCTCAGCTGAGCCAGAATTGTGCTATTCCTTGTGAGTGTAGTATGTTTAGAATTGATACACAGAAAACTACTTTTTCTTTTTTTTTTTTCTCACCCAAGGAAACTGACAGTTCAACGTTGTTTACAACTTAAAATATCTTGCCGTAGCTTTTGTAGTAGCTGCTTAGCCTCCATAATGGGGGGTCCCAGGAAAAATACTGAACTTGTTAAATTTTCTCAGCATATCTTACAGTTGTTTTACGGCTTGGCATTTTTGAGGAGCATTGTGTGCTGTGAAATCCTGTATGGGATCCCAGGAAATACTGACCAACTTTATGTGCAGAGGGAAAACCTCAATGAAATCTCTATAGTGTCATATTAAAGATGGAGACTGGTTTTGTCCCATACCTTGTCAAACTGGTAATGCAAGATTCTTCCTCTTTAATTAAGTACAACTGTATTCTCCTTTTGCCATAGTGGGTATGGGTGTGGGTAGGTTTCTTCACTGACATGGACTCCAAAAATGGAGATGCCTAAAGCTACAACTAAGAAGTTGTCCTACTACTTACTGTATTAGTTACTAATCAAAATAGACTGGGCTAGGGGTGCAGGAATGTGGTAATTCATATTGTGAAACCCTTAGAATTCAGTGATCCCGAGTGTAACTGAGAGGCATTTGGTTTTCTAACACCCCCCAAGTATTGTAAACTTATTTCTGTGTTGAGGTAAAGTATTCTTCTGGAATGTTGGTACTTGGACTGGTACAGTATTAGAAAGGATTACTCTATTATTGACAGTCATAGTTCTGCACAAAGTAGCCAGACAAATTCCAAGTTGAAAAGCCTGTTTTTCAACGATCACTGAAGTTTTTCCGGTACGCATTTTAGCTGATCTTGTAAATTTTTCCAAGTTGAACAAGCTTGGTATGGTTTTGGATACTTTTGTGCTGTATCTGCCCTTTCAGGGCGCGTATTCTTGTACATCCAAGAACAGCTAAGGTGGAGCATAACCACCACGATGAAAAGAGTCTAGCCATGTGATGGAAGAAGGTTTTCTGCCACCGTTGCATATGAATAGATGTTAAGTTTCATGCAAGTCAGAAGAGTGCTTCTGTATTCCCTATACTTGCTGCTAGGCAGCTGTTACTTTACAGCTGTTGTAACGGTTCTACTTTTGGACTTCCTCACTCAGAAGGTTCTTAATGTTGCCTGAGTTAGGGACAACATTTAAAAAGTGTTGTACAAAGACAAGAGAAGAAAATAGCTTAAAACTAAAAACTAGTGTTTCTAGTGAGTATTCAGTTTGTTCATTTCTTGTTAATCCTCTGTGCATGCTGTTAAGCTGTTGAGTTTGCCTCTCCAGTTGAGTATTTGGAGAAGGCCTTTGGGAAAAAATAAGTACTTCGGTATAGTTGTTCACTGGTTTGATACGGAATCTTTGATACACATCTGTAGCTTTAAAAGTAGTTTAAAAGTCTATGTTAAAAAGGCTGTGGTGAAAATGGGTAGTGTCCACTCTGGGTTATCTGAAAACCTGTGTGATCTACCATACTTTGAACAAGCCTCAGATGCTGGCCAGGATTTGTTAAGGTTGATGAAAAGATTAACAAACTACCTGGAGAAATTGTGGATATTTAATCTTTCAGTGACTGTAGGGCTAGTTGCCCTAAAGGAAGATGCTTAGCAAACTGCAAGTTGTTGAGCAGTAAATGGATGAAATTTTCTGACTTATTTAAACAACTTCATGTTTTCTTACCTTAATTTCACAGACCTACAAAGAAGTTGTAGGATGCAGCCGTGGCTTGGTTTTGACTTCCAGCACGTTACCAGCAAACAGTCTTCTAGATATCATTTGTTGCATATATGACTATTGTATTCACTGTGGCGTATGTAGGTCTAATTAATGGTGAAGCTTGGAAGATGCTCAGAGATCGGCATGTGTACCTTGCAGTGCAAAGTACAGTATATAATCAGTGATTGTTGGCTCTCCGGTGATGAACAAAGATACATTTTTGCATGAGGCTTTGCCCCTAGTCTTGTATACACAACAGCGCTGTTTTGCTGGGTTGAGAGAAAATTAAATGCAAGAGCATAGGCGGTAATGATTTTGCTAGTCTGGGTGGTTTGTACAGGCTGTAGTTAATGATTTGAGTGTGGGTGGCTCCTGTTCGCCTGTCTTCCACCTATGCTTTGCTGTGTGTACTAGGGTATACAGGCTCACTTTCCAAACTGTCCTGTAGCGTGTGTAAAGTATGAGTGTTGATTAGCGTGGTGTAAGGAAGACCTCTGATCCTTCAAGGAGTGAGGGGCTGGATCCAGCCGTGTCTGGGTTCTGGTATTTTTACCTCCCCCACCCACCCCAAATAGGACATGTCTGTCCAAAATATGTTAGTTCAGAGAGGGGGAGCTACAGGAGGGAGAACGTGGAATTGATGTGTTTCTACCTCCCTTTTCCTGTTCCTTCTGCATTCCTCTTGCAAAGCTGCCAAATGCCACCCTTCGTCATTTATGTTTTCTTGCACTTCAACATGCAGCGCTTCCTGACAGCTCCTAGCAATGAAGTCCGGATTTAGTGCTTTGTAGTTCAGGCTCAGTGAACACTGCACATAAATTTAAGCAACTCACTCCGGATGGTAACTGGAAACCTATTTATTACCATGGAGACTTGGTCTTGCTATAAGCTTTTCCATTTTGCTCTCGGGCACGTTTGGTACCTACTGGCTGTGAGTTAAGAGTTCTTTTGCTCGTTGCTTGTCAAATGCTAGGCAGTTCGTTCTCCTTTCAGCTCCAAAGTGGACTGGAAAAAGCAAGTTTCATTCCAGAGCAATACCATTATGCAACTGTAAACACTTTAAAACTTAATTGCCTGTTTAGGATTGGGCAGTGTTAATGATGAAGCCTAGATAGGTCAATCCAAGAAGTAAGCTTGAAGAATACCGTACTAATAAAGAGAGACGGAATGATAAAAAGTTACTCAGGTTTAGTATTAGTCCCTGACTGTCAGCTGGCAGCAATATCCACTTGCGTGTTTTCATGCAGTGTTACAGTTTTTGCTAGAGGAGAACAAAGGTACGGTTTTTTGAGTCAGGGAAAATCTAAACTTCTGAGAATTGGCCAAAGATGGTATTAAACATTTCAAAATATCGCAGTGCCACTAGTTGGAATGTGAGAATATTTTTAATAGTAAAGAAGTCTGCACCTGTGTTTTGGTAGTGGTCTTTTGAGTTAGAAAACATCTTATGTATAAGGAGCAATGGGAAAGGAGGTTGATACATTAGTTATATTAAAAGCTACAGTCTATTCTCACTATGGCCGGTAGTTGGAAAAACAGCTACTTAGGGCATGGAAAACCTTTCAGTGCTCTGAAACACAGGAGTTTGACATAACCATGTTTTAATATTACTTTAGGTATTTTCTTACATCTGTTGGGGTTTTTGAGAACAAAAGATAAACTTATTTCATAGACTTGATTCTCTTAATGCTTGAAATAAGTTTCATGTTTCCAGGTTAGAAGATCCAGCCTGCTTGATGCTTACTGGAAATTGGTTTCACTAGGTGAAAAGCAAAATATTTTTCTCTACACACCGTAGGCTGATTTTTCTCTTTCCCATTAGCACATGCCAGAGGTATGGAAAGGTTGAAAGCAAGCTGATTTATTATGCAGAACAGGCAAAGCACAGTTTGCGTCGGTTGTTGTTTCTTCTGGATTTGTTGTTGCTGAAGTGTGTGTAACTGTGTTTTCTTGGAAGACTGGATTTGATGATTAAAACATGTCAATTCCTTTCAGTTTTAACTCTAAATACCTTTGAACTATTTCATAATTCTGACTGTTAGCTAAAAAACAGAAACAAAACAAAAAAAACCCAAAACAAAACCCCAACAAAACTAAACTGGTGTGACATAATAGGTACAAAAATTTGCTTGCTAGGAGCTTCCAAATATATTGGGGATATTGGTCGCTGTGTGCTGCGTAAAACCCTTAGGTTTAAAACAAAGTGGCTATGAAATACCCTGTTGAGCTTAGATATTTAGTGGTTTTTTGATTGTTTTGCTTAAGACTGTTTATTTGGCATTTTCATGCATGCATCTTTTGGAATAATTGTGGTCTATGTGTAGTGTAAATAACGTGATGGAAACTTACCTCAGACTCCATTGGTTTCTCGTTCCTGATGGCCTGCACTTTCCCCAGTTGTTCTTCTCATGCTCTCTTCAGCTTCTCAGATTTTTGAGTGGGTTGTTTGATATGCAGGCTACAGGACAGAATGTTAACAGTAAACCAGAATATTACTTGGAGATTAAACAGATAAATTTCACGCACATACTTCTGACAGAGATGCTCCTAAAGATGCAATAGTTGCATCTTCATCTTTGTATTGCCAGAAGATACTACTTTAATACTAATTTAATAATATTTTCTTTGATGAATTTAAAATATGTTTCTTTTTTTTATATTGTTTCATCCTTTAAATAAGCTTTCTGGTCATGTCGCTGCCTGTAACCCATGATTCCTTATGCACTCAAAAGTGGCGTTGCATTTTATTGTGGAATAGATTTTTTTGCTTCAGTAAATTCCAAGCAAACTTACAGTTCTTTGTAGAGCATCCCTAATACACAGCTTATATTAATAGACTTTCAGGGATTACCTCTGTTTCTTTCAAGTTTTTTCCTACGTTAAACACTGTCTTTCCTGTCATGTAGCATTTATTGGTTTGTGATGTACTGTCTGTAGAACCGATAAATTACACTTGTAATAAACATGAAGAAAACCTGTTCCCTCAAAGCTGTAATGTTCCTGGACCGAGATCTCACAAGTAACCATGTGGTTGTCAACTCAGACATCAGAAACGTATGGGCTCGACAGCTAGACACCCGTTGGTCCAACTTTTGGGAGGATGTTTATGTTGTGGCCTCTAAAATACTAAAATTTGAAGGTCAGTTCTGAAGGTTGATGTAGAAGAAATGCTATTGCTTTAAAAAAAATCATGGCGTTTGTGGACAAAAAAACCCTCAGAAAACGTTTTACTGAACAGCAACAAGCTTACTTTCTCTTGTTTTAGCTTTTTGTTGAGAGTATTTATTTCTGGCAGCAAGAGTGTCATATTTGGAATGATTCAGTTGCTTCAGAAAGCTACTTCCTTCAGTAAACATTTCAGTTCGGCATAGAGTAGGGGTGTTTGTCAGTATGTTCTAATCAGCAGGGGATACTTACCCAGTATATTCAGCGCTCTCCGACTGATTCTTGTGAGTGCTCTGAAGTGCTTATTCTGAATCCCATTCTTGTCAATGGTCAAAGTTGGGTATTTATTATTTTGATGGCAACCAGAAGCAGAGCAGAACTACATTCTGATGTTCCAATATTCTCCTTAATTACAAAATAAGTAACACAGCTTTTTGGATAAGTGCAGAAGTTTCTCAGGATTATTATGTTTTTTTTTTTTTTCCTTTAATTCATTCTGTACATTCATCTGATGCCAAGGAAGAGATTAGGGGACAACTCAAAACTTTTTTTGAAATGATAAAGTTGCAAATGGTTTCTCTCCTTTTGAACTGCTTGAGGAAATAACAAATTGTCTACTGATGAAGGTTAAAACTAGAAAGGACATGTCTTTTGGCAGTGTCGACTGAAACTAAGGACATTCAAGTGTTCTTTATTAGGCAGCTTATGGGACTCAAAGCAACTATATTTTGTCAAAACAAACAGCAATGGAGATATTACACAATGCCAGAAATACGTGTCGGTCTGTTTATGCAGCAGCGGTATAAATCCCTGTGTGCATTGTTCTTTTTTGGGCCATCTGACAGTGTCATGGTTCGTGTCGTAATTATGATGTATTTGTGCTACAATTTATATTTGCACAGAAGTAGGCCGTGGAATAGAACTGTATGTACTAGAATCGTTTGATGAGTGAATAGACTTCCTTTCAAATATACAGCTGTTTTTCAAAACATGAAGCTTGTACATGACTGAGGTAAGATGATGGATATTAATGCTATACAGTGATTTTTAAGCTGAGAAAGGATGACGAAACAGTGTCTGGTAGTCTGTACCGCTTTCTTTATCCTGTTCTCAAGACTTGAGGTAGAGACTGGAATAATATATAATGTTCCATGTCAGTCTGCTGTCCTTTGGAGAATTGTGTAATGTCAATGCTTGTAAATTTTGATGTTGGCATTTTGAGGTGTTTTTAATTATTTGTTTTAAAAAGGGCAA
The DNA here is from genome assembly GCA_008921705.1 of Burhinus oedicnemus. Classification (NCBI taxonomy): domain Eukaryota; kingdom Metazoa; phylum Chordata; class Aves; order Charadriiformes; family Burhinidae; genus Burhinus; species Burhinus oedicnemus. Next base: position 844,885 of record VFFE01008092.1, read on the forward strand.
AAAACCCTCCCTCCACAAAGAAACTAAGTTCATATCAAGCTCTTTTGCAAATACTTTGAGTCTATTAGTACTTCTAGTAGTTTCAGTAGTACTTAATTATCAAATACATAAAGGAAAGTAGGGAAGGCCTGTGAAGAACTGCAACTTTGGAACCGTATTCTGGTTTACCTAAGCTTGTACTGGAGCAAAAGGGATGGGTGCAGTCAATTGCCTGGGAGTCTTGGAAGCCCCCACTGGTGGGATGTTGAAGGTACAGGAAAAGTCCGGACACAGAGCGTTCTACAGGGAACGCTCGTAATACAGTCAATTTTTCCATAAACTCCTGTGAAGCCTGAAGTAGGTTTTTCCTTTCTTGGTTTACCTTGCACTCAGGAACCTTTTGTAGTTTGTTTTGTTTGTTTAAAAGTTCCAGTAGCTATATTTACAGAACAGGTTGTTTTAATAAGTGTATTTCCAGGGGTTTTTACTTGAAAATAATAGGCCTTTTTTTAAGGATGCAAGTGAAATACTGTGGTGAAATATTTATGTGAGCATAATTATTAAGTATGTTAAAGAAATCAAATAATTTGGTTTTTAGCAATTGAAAAAGGAAAAGAAGGCTTTTTTTGCAGTCGTTTTCTGATTAACTAGGGGGACTATACTGAATCTTTTTTCCAATGAGCAGGTTTTTATGTAGGAAGAGGGATTATGGAGATGGATTCTGCATCTGGGATCGTGGTGTTACTGACTTTTTCATAGCAACCTTTAAAAGCCTAATACATTAGTAATTCCAAAGGAGTTCACTGTAGGTATATGTTGTACAACAGTATTTTTTTGTGTTTTCAGTCAGAATAAAGTTTACCAGATTAATCTTGGAATTTGCAGTGTCTTTTGACTATGCTTATTTCAGCTACATGTTAGAAATTGCAGATGTGCTAGTGTAATTAGTTGATGTGTCCTTTTGTTTTTAAACATGTGTTTTCTGTCACTTTGAATTTTACTGCAAAACAGCTGCATCTTAAGCTTTTATTTGATATGCAGCCACTGTCTATTAAGCAGTATATCTTGCAGAGTTTGGAAAATTTAGAGGAGCAGCGTTTGTGCTCTGTGTTTCCACGGTTTCTTCTTAGTTGGCCTTTTGTCTTGATCATCGCCAGTTCAGCTGTACTAAACTACTGTTTATTAGATATAACTCGTGTTTATTAGAGTGTTTTCCTTATTTTAGACAATAGAGAAGACTAATTTATTTACTAGCATTTCAGTCTTTTCCTATACAAGTGCTTCTGAAGTGTTCACCGGCCATTGATATGACCAATGTGTATTTATTTTCGCATCCTAACTTGCATAGATGACACAAGGGTTTTTTTTTTCCTGTTTCCTGCAAAGCCCTCTTCTAAAGCATGGACTTTCATGCTTACTGTTAATAGTAATTTATTGTGGTTCAAATTACAACTTAAATTTTGCCAGAGTAAGTAGACAGATAAGCTTAGGCTTAGTATTTGCTTATAAATGTGGTGTGTAGTTGTATCTGTTATTCTATCCAGAGTACGCTCAGTGAGTTTATAGAAAGTTTATATGCCTTTTACGTTGAGTGTTTTTAGTGAGGCTGTTGATAGAGTGGAAGTAGTTTAGGATGTAGTGGCTCTTTCAGATACTCAGTACAATTGTGTCTTCCTGACAGAAACCCCAAAATTTAGAAATAGATTCTTTAAGTTTGACTAATCTGTGTTCAAAAATGTTCAAATAAGCATGCAGTAACTGCTCTGAGTTAGCTTAATTCCTGTTCCCTGATGACTTTTCACTCTATGTACTATTTCACTTTGGTTCAGTTTTGTTTGGTGAAAGCTTTATTGAATTTGAAGGGGAAGCCTTTTGAGGGCTTTGAGCCCAAGGGCTCAGCTTCTAGAAAATTCTGATTCTAGTCCTCTGAGATTTCTAGCAGGACTATAGGGAGAGGGCTGTTTCAGTTCTGTCCTGGGAGATTTGAAATTAGGTATAAATTAAATCCCTGTGTGTAGCTTAAGTAGGTAAATATCCATACAGGTCTGAGTCCTCCAGTGGTGAAGCTTCAAGGATGCTCTGTTACGGTGAAGAAGTAACCTGTGTATTCTGGTAGATGCCAGGTGCTTGCCTCTCACAATTAAATACTGACTTGAAATTTGTCAGGTTTTGCTGGGTTCTGTTTTTGCTTAGTGCTCTGGTTTTTCATGTCTCCTTCAGCAGTCATTTTAAAAAACCAAACAGCAGCTTTTTGAAACAATAACAAAGCCCATTACAAATAGGTTTTCCCCTTTGCTTACCAGGGATACCCCAGTTCAGCTAACTGCCTTGAGAGACAAACGAGTTCTCAAAAGTACCGGTCAAACATCTTTTGTCTTTACATTTGGCAGTGTAACGGTTTTAAGTGTTTGAACTTAAGCCTGCTTAGCATGACTAATGCAACTGTATTGGCTTTAGACATCCGGAATGAATACTTCAAGAAATCATGTCAAGTGTGCATATGAATCTACTCTCACTATATCCCGATATTTGATGTGCTTATATTTGTCTGGTTTATTTCAGGAATTTGCAGCGCTTACAAAAGAGCTAAATGTGTGCAGGGAGCAGCTGCTTGAAAGGGAAGAAGAAATCGCTGAACTGAAAGCAGAAAGAAATAATACGAGGGTTAGTTCCTTGTCTTCTTCAAGATTACCATTGTTAAAGCATCCAGCTACATGGAGAAAAACACTGAATGTTGAATTCGAAAAGCTAAAAGTATTTTTTCCGTGATAGTTGCACATGAATCCCCCTGCAAGTGCGAAAGTGTGTTGATTAAGAAAGTTTGGAAGCTTATGCACAGCTCCAAATACTGTTGTGCAGAATCAGGAAAAGCTTGTAAGACAGCACTGCTTTCTTGTCATTCAACTTTCTTGTCATTCAACTTTCTTGTTGTTAAAATTTTGTAATCATACAACACCCAAGATCAGTGAATAGAACGGGCAGGCTGCAGTGGTATGTTCCAGCAGCTTATACTGCTGCCAGCAGAAGAGTTGCTCTCCAATTTAGAGCATTTCCTATGTGTGTCCTTCTGACAAGCATGCAGTTTCTCCAATTGGTGGCAGAACTGCAAAGATCTGGCAAAGTAGAAACCTCATTTAAAAACTAGAGAGAAAGAGAGAGGTAGGAAATGCATTAGCTCTGATATCACTTCTAGCATGGGTGAAATGTTAAAAACAGGTCTTACGCTTGACTATTTGAGTCATTGGCTCTCATTTGATGTTTAGAACTCACAACTCGATGTTTTAGGAGGCACAGTTTTCTGCAGCTATGCAGAACAGGAATAAACATTGTTCCCTTTTTTTTCTGTTTTAGCTATTACTGGAACATTTGGAGTGTCTTGTCTCCAGGCATGAGCGATCTCTCAGAATGACTGTTGTAAAGAGACAAGCGCAGTCTCCAGCAGGAGTTTCTAGTGAAGTAGAAGTTCTCAAAGCACTAAAATCTTTATTTGAACACCATAAAGCCCTTGATGAAAAGGTAATGAAATATGGTAGCTAACGTCTTCTCATCCTGTGCCCTCTTTCTTTTGTGTGGACCATGCAGTTGTTCGTACTAAAGTTGTAGAAGTCAGGTCCTCGGAACTTTTCTCTGTATTAAGATCATGGCTTTGCTAGAACTGCATTAGTAACTGCCCTCCTAAATTAATACGTTGTACTAAAGCAAGGCGCTGCAGTTTATTCTAGTACTTCATTCAGTGTGCTAAACTAAGCGTGGTTCAGGGACGATATATTTGTTGTAGGAACGCGTATGTTTGCTTACCTGTATAATATCAGGATTTCGCCTTTTGATCATGTAAGGCAAGAAATGGACTAGAGAAGAGGAGGAGAGGAATCTGCTTACGCTGTCATATAAAATAAAGCTGAATTAAAGGAACTCTGCCCTTTAGTTGTGCCTGATGTTGGCAACAGGATATGCAAGTAGTAAAGTTTACTGTGAATTTTGTTGCCAACTCATAGTTTGCTTAACTTTTGTGACCCTTGTGTGTAAAGTCTGGCAAATTATTTTACGTGGAATTCTGTCTCTTCTTCCTTGTTGTAAATAAGAAAAAGCATACACGCTCTGTGCCTTACAAAAGGATAGTCAAATTTTGGATATGTTTAACTCTTGCCTAAGTGTACAGGTCATGTTGAGATATGATTTGCTTATGACAAAAAAGGAAAAGCTGTATTTTAAGATACGCATTGTTCCTCTAGAAGGTTTTTTGTAGCATATGTTGTAATTAGTACTTAAGATTAAGCAGGTCTCTTAAGTGTAGTGGAAATAGTGTCATTTACTATCTGAAAGGGTATGGCAGCATAGCAATAAGTGAAATCGATTTCTTTTTGATTTGAATGATCTCAAATTATTTGAAATTACTCTTTCAGGTAAGGGAGAGGTTACGAGTAGCACTTGAAAGATGTAGCTTATTGGAAGAAGAACTAGGTACTACCCATAAAGAGGTAGGTTTCTCTTTTTAAAAGAAGTCTTCGTGTGTGCTTTGTGGGTGTTTTAGTCAATATTTGAACACAGTAATTTATTCAGTTAGTAAGGTTCACTTTCACTTCATGTTTTTGATTTTTTGCCAAATGGGATAACCGTAATTTTTAACTTAGTCGCTCCAAAGGAGCAGGAAAGGGGAAAAAAAAAAAAAAACACCACAAACCCCAACCCCTTGCCCACCCCCAACCCAACAAAAAACCCAAAACAAAACAACAAAAAGAGTTCCTGTGGCTTTGAAATAAGACTTTTTGGGTTGCAGCGGCGTAAGTTTTAGAGTGCCTGTGCCATATTTTATTAATACATACCTTGCAGTAGAATCAGTAATTGTTTTGCCCCTTTGCTTTTGCAGCTGTTCCTTATATTATTAGTGAGAAAGGAATTGACTTGAAACATATGTATATAAACTTTTCTTTTCTTTTAGTTAATGATTCTGAAAGAGCAAAATAATCAGAAGAAAACACTTCCAGATGGGATGCTGGATATAAATCATGAACAAGAAAATACACCAACTACAAATGGGAAGGTACAGCTATTTACTTTTTTAAGCTGATGTCTGATTTTTAATCGTTAACTGTAATATTTTAATTTTAAACTATAATAAAAAATTTTGGGTGACGCTTCAATTAAGTCTCAGTTACTACAATTTCATTTTCAGTCTATCCAATAATAAAATTATCTTGGGGGGAGGGGGTGTTTACAAGTTAGTTTGGTTTTCAAATTTCTGTGTAACATGCAAATACTTTTTTTTCTTTTTCCTGTTTAATAGCGATCCTCTGATGGTTCTTTATGCCACGATGAAAACCTTGCTAAAGTGATTGAACTCCAAGATGTCATAGACAAGCAAAACAAAGAGCAGACACAAATGAAAGAACGTCTTACTGCTTTGTCTAGCAGAGTAACAGAGCTGGAAGAAGATCTTGACACAGCTAGGAAAGACTTAATAAAATCTGAAGAAATGAATACAAAGTTACAGAGAGATGTACGAGAGGTGAGGAATAAACTGTCAAAATTTGGGTACTCACAAATGCAGTTGCTTTATAAATTTCAGTGTCATTGGTGCGCAGTTAGACCTTTATGCTTTTGAATGTCTTTGGTTTGATAGGTGAGAAAGAAATTGTGTAGAGCCTGATGGTGCTATTTTTTGTTTAAAAGACCAGTCGCGTAAGAAAATTTGTCTTCAGAATTAATCTATGAATAACTATATATTTCACAAATATATTAAATTATAGATTTAAGATTGTGAATTCTAACATGTTCTTGAAAAGATGCTTGATCTTGTCATAAATGCTAAGCTTATTCATGAAGTTTAAATTTTTTATTTTTAAAGATGCGTGTGGTTGAGGAATCCCTTTAATTTCAGGGGCGATTGACAATTCCTGTTACTAGTCAGTCACTGATCCCCAAGGTCCTATGTATTGGTGCATACTCTATATCCTTAGTAAATAGAAAGGGAGCTTATTTAAATGCAAGAACACTCTCTGACGATCCCTAGGAAGTAAAGATTTGCTGTGTTTGTGCCATTGAAAAGGTAAGTAGATCATCAGTGGTGTGATACAATAAAGACAAGTTGTCTTGAGCGTTCAAAGTTTTTTGTTTTTTTTTAGAAAAAAATAAAATTCATTGAACTTGGAAGCCTAAGTGAGACTATTCTTTCTTTTTCATTTTTTACTGAGAGAAATAACAGTGTAGCTGATTTTATTTTTTTTTTTTAAATTGTTATTTTTGGTTTGTGGGTTTTGCCCCCCAGTTTGATCACTAAATGATTATCCCTTATATTCTAATTTCTGCCTTGTGTCTTGCATAGACTATGGCCCAAAAGGAAGACATGGAAGAGAGAATTACAACTCTTGAGAAACGCTACCTCGCTGCACAACGTGAAGCTACATCTGTGCATGACCTCAATGATAAACTTGAAAATGAAATTGCCACGAAAGACTCTATGCATCGACAGGTTGTAAAGTACATAAAGTACATTTTGCTCAGCATAAAAATAATGGAAATAATTAATGTTCATACAGTAATAAAGCTTTTGCTTTTAGGAAGGTAAATATCATCTGTAACACGGTATTGTTAGCGATTGTTTTTCAGTAAGTGGAGGTGTGCATTGTACCAAGTTTTACCCTGAAAATGAAGACGAGCTAGTTTATGGGAGAGAGGAAATCGTTTTGAGCATTTTAGTGCACCTCATCATGCTGCAGCCGGGCTGTTGTCCCTATTAATTGTGGATTTTTAAGTTGTTATATGTGTATCCAAGCATCTTTAGTTTCATGTGTGAGAATTACTCATTCTAAGCTAAAACAGTTTTAAAATTTGTGTAGTATGTATTGATTATTGTAGCTTAAAATAGAAGTAAACATTGCTTTACTGCGAGACGAAATTTGACGTACGCTTCACATGAAGTAGTCCAACTTAAACCCAGAGATTATTGTTTAGCTAATCGCTTTCTAACTAGAGGAAGTCAGGCAACTCTAAGTCAACAAGAGAAGTCCCTTTTAATCTAATTTTTAAAAGAAGTTGTACACACTTTAAATAAAAATAAATTTTGTGGTAATATGCATAGTGTTACTTAAAATAGGAAGGATTTTTTTTCCTTGATGTAACTCAAAGTAGAGCCTTGACACTGAAAATTCACAACTTGTTCTATGCTGCTTTCCATACTGTAACTATGTTTATTTGATGATATAGTTGCTTTCAGAATACACAAAATTGTCTGCAGAAAAAAATTTGTAGAGAAAAAAGTTCTCTCATGTAGTGAAGGAAAGGATGCCACGTCTTTGGTTATGAAACCAGTTTTGGACAGCTTCTTCTCCATAGGTCTAGTAAAGGCAGTAATCTGTATCCTTACCTTCCTCTTTGATGAAAATTAATTACCATTTTAACAGTAACCATTTGCTGATCATAATCCTGTGTAGAGTGAAGATAAGAATAGGCAATTGCAAGAACGACTGGAATTAGCTGAGCAAAAGCTGCAGCAGACTTTGAGAAAAGCTGAAACTCTGCCAGAGGTGGAAGCTGAGCTGGCGCAGAGAGTTGCAGCACTTTCAAAGGTGAGTCAGTTGGATGGTGTCCTCAAGACTCGCTTCTCCGTTGGTGTCCTGCTACACAAAATCTGTTCTTAAAGTGTTGGGTTTGTTACATTGTGCTTCTGGTTTTTGTCCAGCTAGTTCAGAACATGTTTCTCCTTGCTGTCTGTGTTTTCTGTTCGTATCTATATAGGTACACTAATTTACTTTTTTTGTCTTTAAATTTCTCCTCTTTGGAACTTGAGCAGGTTTTCTGTTCCTCTGTTACGTTATGAAAATGTCTCTCTGAAATACTATTTTGTTGCTTTTTATTAAAATTCATTCAATAATAGGCAGAAAGTCTAAAACAAGAACTGTTTCTGGAGGAGAACCCCAAATTTCTTCCACTGTTAACTAAGCGAGGAATGTGGGGAGAGGGGAGTAATGGTAGTCATTAATATTAAGATTTTTAGAAGGCTGCAAATGAATTAATGAAGTCTGAAGAATTATATGTAGTAACTACAAATGAGCCTTTTCAAGTGTGTGTGTGTGTGCTTTCTTTCAAAGCCTTAGTTTCATTTATTTCCTTGTTATCTTTCCTGTTCCTAACTGGCTCTGTAGTCTGACCTTTTGTCTCCTGGGAACTCTGCTGCTAAAGATGCTAAAGTATTGGAACTTACCACCAAGCTTAGGAAGGTAGAATTTGTATATTAGTCCTTGTTTCTGCTTGCTGCTTTCTGCTTTGTCATGGTTACTAACAAAGGGTCATATTGTCTAGGCTAGTGAGGAAAAGCTGAAAATGCATTTAGTGGGGTTTTTTTATTTTTATTTTTTTTTTAATTTTTAGTTCTTGAGGATATGAATGAACTTCTGCTGTTGCAAGCTCTTTTGCAAATAGTAGTTGATTCATGGGACTTAGGGGTGAGAGCCTTCATCGTTTTGTTACTTACCATGTGATCTCTTACTAGGTTCTTTTAGTGACAGAAAGGCATCTGTTCTGCATTGTGTATTACCATAAATGGCAGTTGCGCAAAGCATGTTAGAGATATTATTGTGCTTCAGTGTTTTGATGCTTTTGAAACCTTTTTAAGAAAAAAAAAAAAATTCTAATTTTGTTTTCCAATTGACAGGCCGAGGAGAGACATGGCAATATAGAGGAACGACTGAGACAGATGGAAGCACAGCTAGAAGAAAAGAATCAAGAACTACAAAGGGTACCGTACATATTTCTGGCAAAGATACAAAGTTGGAAGAAAGAATCTAATCCCCTCCATGGCTGCCTACCATTCAGCAAAGCTGTTTTTATTTCTTATCTCTAAAATAAAGCCAGAGTTTAGGCTGACTGATAGTTGGGAGACTTGAACCACTGTGCTATGGATTACCTTAAATCTCATGAAAAAGCTGAAAGTCTCCAATGAAAGTTTGAAAATATGTTTGGGAGTATCTAATTGCTAGTCATTCTTTCTGATGAGGAGACAGATCAAAAACTTGCTGAATTAAGTGACTATGGAAAAATTGGTTCCTAGGTTATAAATAACGGAATTGGTTCTGAAATCTGCTTTTTCTTGAAGCGTAAGCTCAGATTTTCAAGCTTCTGATCTTGGAACAGTTATTGAAGTCTTAAGTGTCCCCTGTATCCCCTTACAGAGCCATGGAGGTACACGCAGTATTCCTTATTCTTTGGAAAAATATTTCTATTAAAGAAAATGCATTTGGATTAAAGAAAGCTTACTGTTTTTACAACCTGGAAATTGCTGTAGACATGGTAAATTTTAAGTTATTTCAGTAGCTTTTGTATATCTTAGGCTAGACAGAGAGAGAAGATGAATGAAGAGCATAATAAACGTTTGTCAGAAACTGTTGATAAGCTTCTGTCTGAATCTAATGAAAGGCTCCAGCTTCATCTCAAGGAAAGGATGGCTGCCTTGGAAGATAAGGTAAAAAGTCACATTCCAGCATATACATTAATTAGATGTTCAACATTCTGTAGTGATTTCTCCATTTTGCAATATGTCTGTAATTTCAGTAAATAAATACTAAATCCTTGTAAGTAGTTTCTGTTAAGGCTGTTTTCTAGTGAGGATTTGGAAAATAGGTTCCTAAAATTTTTTTTTTTTTTTTTTTTTTAATGTTGCCCCTGGGCATTGTACTACAGTGTTGAGAAGGCATCTTTTAAGAAGCTTTATCCTTGCCTAGTTGACTGGTGTGGACTGCATAAATAGGCTCCTGAAGTGTGATACAGGAAGGCTAAAGAATTAGGACTAGAAACTTGACATTTTTTCAGTTTGGTTTCTTTTATTTCCCACTGCTTTTGTGTGTAACAGTTACCCTGAATCATTGTGGATTCTTGCAAGTTGAAACAATCTTGCATTTTTCTTCCCAGGTAGATGATTTTGGGACAGGTTCTATGAATGTAAATGGGCTGTTCCCCGAGTTGTCAATGCCCATCTTGGAGCTTTCCCCTGTATTCAATTCATCTTCTAGCTTGTGACATACTTCACTCTGTTTCTTTCCCTTCTGCTTTTGGATCTCGGTCCTTATGGACTTTTCTTCCATGCGTGCCTTTAAGTTAGATTCCCTTATTCTGCATCGAAAAAAGCAGTGTCTTCTGAAGTAGCATTTTCCTTGATGCTGAGTTTGAATTGCTTTGTCTTGGGTTAAAAAAGTACTTTCTTTTACTGGAGGGTGAAATGACCATCTGGGGAAATGCTTCAATAAAAAGCTGAGTGGCTTTTGTTTTAAAGTCATCGTAATAAAATACTTTAGTTGCAATATATAAGGATGTATTCAGACTTTTAATAAATATTTGCTTTCTCTTGCATACCTGTCAACTCCATTCTCATTCCTAAACCATCAGTCAGGTGTCTGACATTGTCTTTCCAGAATTCCAGGACTGTGCTCCCCTCAGATCATTACAAAGATTTAGTTCGTTCTCTTCCCTGCTTTTGCGCTCTCGAAGCTGAGAGGGATCGGGTAGTGCAGAAGAAATGTAGGTCCTACCGATTCTCGTCCTTTGGGTCAACGATAAATGTGCTTATCATCTGGCATCTCAGGCTGCGAACTTTGTCTTGTGGTTCTTAGTTAACATCACTATTTTCACGATCACCAACTGCTCCTAATACTTCAGAAATTCTTATTATGGGCATTGTTATGACATCAACAAGGTTGCTCTAACAATCTTCATAATTTCAGTTTCTGAGAAATAGCTGACTGCATTCATATTTTTTTTTTCTTTAAATGCTTGAATATTGGGGGGGGGTGTCTTGGAGTTAACGCTTTACCCTCCAAACCCTAACTACGTTCGTGAATAATGAGGAAAATGTAGTTGTCCTTCACTGAGTAACAGCTTCTAGAAAAGTATTCTTGTTGTGGCTTCCAGCTCATTCTTTTATGATAAGTTGGGAAGAATCATGTAGGTAAAATTTTAAGCCTTTGTTCTGATCGTTTGGGCTTTTTTCCCCACAATGATTTATTTGTTCACATATGAAACTTTATTGCACGTTTAAGTGCAAATAATGGTATTGCATACTTCAAGGAAATGGGTTTAGCAGAACTTTTGGGCAATAGTGGAAAAGGAAAAGAAAGTTACAAGTTTTGTATCAGAAGGAGGAATCTCTGATTTTTTTTTTTTTTTTCTTGTTATCACATACTACAGTCAAATATGATCGCTGAAATTCTTTGATTGCTGTAGCTCTCAAACGTTTCTTAATTCTCAGGTGATTCTTAGTTTGAATTTGGAAACTGCTTTGAGTAAAGAGATTGTAGTAGTCCTAAGTATTTATATTTACTGGAGTTGTTTAGAAGTCACGGTATAACCATAAAGACGACAGATCTGATGTTAATGAAGGCCCCTAAGTCAGTGAGCGTTGCAGTTCTGGAGGTACAGTACATCCCAGAAACTACTGTATAGTAATTTTGTAGGTCAGGCAAGTGAAAATAAAATGAAAACCTGATGATAACAGCCAGTAATGCCTTAGTAACCACTCAGTGCATTACTTTGAATTATTTTAGCTGCCTAATTATTACTTTTTTTACCAGTTTTATCAAATGGAGCTTTAAAAGGCTGGTATTGGTATTAATTTTTTTAGGGAACTTGTACTATTACTAAATCTGTTATTTAGAGGGCTATACACCTGAAAGGAAAAACCTTCAACTATAATGAAAGTGAAATGATGTAAGCATTAGAGTATCTGTCGCTTAAGACACGTCTGTATAGTGTAGACTGAAATTTTTTTGATACATCTTGGTTATGGTTTAAGAGTTGAAAGGTTTTATAAGTAACTTAATTTGTGATACATTTTATTTTAGAATTCACTTCTTCGAGAAATTGAAAACGCAAAAAAACAAATAGAGGAACTTCAGCATGAAAAGGTATAATACTCTTTTGAAATATTATATTAGAAAATAATTGCTGCGTTGCTACATAGCAGGACCGGATTTGAATTCCCCCATAAAACTTAACATTACCTGGTCTGTTTAAAAGTAGGGGGTTGTTACTGCTCATTTTATGGTATTGTGTGCCTCTGTTTTATGGTGATTTTATAGGTAATGCATAGCTTTTTACTCAAAGACTTAACACAGTTCTGAACATTGGGTATATTGGCAATTTGCCAAAGTTTGGAGATTGCATTGAATTTTTATACTGTTGTATGTGTGACCTTAAAAAGAAAAGAGAAATACTTTTAATGTTGGGTATTTTCCCATAAGCTTTTTTTTTTAAGCATTAGGTATCATGAAATGCTTGTTTGACTGACAAATTTTTAAAGTGTTAAGAACTGGGAGGCAGGGAGAGCAATATTTCTGAGACTTGGCTGCTCCTTGGCAATACCAGCTGTCTGGTGTTCTGCTTGTCCTGGAACTGACAAGGTCCTTTCTCCAATATTAGTGGTGGGGCCTTTTGTTTCTTTGCATCCTTAAGCAGTGGCAGTTGATTTTTGTGGTCACGCTATCTGTTCTGAAAATAATACTTGTTTTTGCTTATTAAATCACAAGTGTACTGCATTGCCCCAAATCATTCCAGTAAGTAGCTAGGCCAAACTGTAGAGGCTGTGCTTCTGTAATAAAATGAAGAATGCATTCAGAATATGTTGCAGAATGTGCTTTGAATTTTTGTACGTGTAGGCCAGCAGTTTTCACACAAGACACAGATGTTCATCATCAGCCGCTTTTTATTAGTTTTTTGTTGTTTTCTCATTCATTGGATTTCTCTGTTGTTAAATTCTGCGTTTCTGGAGCATGTAAAAATGCCCAACTTAAAAGTGAACACGTTTAGAACGTTTTGTGCACAGAGCTTGAAAAATGTTCTTGTTTCTTATTAAATATTATCACTTAATTATGGTAGTAATATGTGAATTTTATTTAGTAGCTCTTTGTAAAATATATATTGTCATTACCTAGAGTCACAGTGTAGAGAGGCAACAGAATTGTTCTTGGATGCCCTTTTGTGATGGTGCTGTATTGTGTGCAGCAAAAAACACTTATGTTTTACGTCATTGAAGAGTATGTTTTAAAATCTGTTATTTCTGAATTTCGTAGGAATGAGGTCAAAAAACTAAATGTAAATCAGTATTTGACACTTCTTTTTTAAGCTTATTGTTATGTATTTTATGTATTTATTTTTACAGGATCAGCTTGTATTAAATGTTGAAGCATTAAGGGCTGAAAATGACCAAGTGAGACTCAGAGCCACATCACTTCATCATAGGTACCAGCACTTAATTGTAGTTCAGTTTTTTCTAATTTCATTAGTCGCTTTGCTATATTTAATTTAGTCATAGCCATAAAACTTTATAGCTATTTATTCTTTATAGAGCATATAAAGCAGTTTTTATACTGGCACTGGTGGGACAATAGGAATCGTTTGGGTGGGGTTTTTTTGTTTGTTTCTCCCTTCCCCCCATCTTCCAAAGGATAAAATGGTTTTTTGTGTTCTAGCCGACCAGATTTCAGATACCCCGTGACACCTTCGTCTGTGGCTGACAGTCATGCAGACTCCTATGGCACCTCATCAGTGTTAAGGCGTCCCCAGAAAGGACGTTTGGCAGCTCTCAGAGATGAACCTTCGAAGGTAATAGAACTCTGAAAATAAAATAAACATAAAACTTCCGCAACAAAATAGGTTAGGTGAGGCTAATCTGTCATAGGGAGTTTTTAGAGTAGGAGTAAGTAGCAATAAACTGCTATATATATCCTGTTTAAATAATGCACAACTACTAGTCTTTTTAATTGTTAACAAATAATTGTAATATTATTATTTTGAAGTCCCATTTGTATTAAGTATGATAAGCCTGTAAAATACAATTTGAAACAGTCCTACTAATCTAAGGTGTTACTCTTCTGCAAGCAATTTTAAGTCCTTTTCAGGACCCAAGTGGTCATTCAGTAAAGCTGATTCCAAAATTCTCACTGGATTCAATACCAAAATTCTACTCTAATTTAGAGTGTATATAGCTATGGGATGTTTTAATTTATTCAATGGCGCTGTCCATTTTTAAATTTCACTTAACTGTAAGATGCAAAGTTTTCTACATTATAGCTTTTTTTTTTTACATTTCTCTAAATATTGCTGTCTTGATGGATGCATTCAGCATGTAAGTGGTCTCTTTAAAAATTATTTTAAACATCTTGCAAAACAGTAGAAATGTCATGTTTTTACCCATTTGAGTTTGGATTTTTTTTTTATTTTTTTTTTAATTCATTCTCTTAGGTTCAAACTCTGAACGAGCAGGACTGGGAGCGAGCCCAGCAAGCAAGTGTATTGGCAAATGTGGCGCAAGCATTTGAAAGTGATGTTGGTGTGTCTAATGTTGAGCATGATAGGGAGACTATATTCAGCTCAGTTGATCTGCTGTCACCAAGTGGTCAGGCTGATGCTCAGACTTTGGCCATGATGCTTCAAGAACAGTTGGATGCAATCAACAAAGAGATTAGGTATGGTCTGTCTGCTGTTAAGGTTTTGATAAAAATGAGAAATGTTTTTTGTGTGGTTGCCCGTTCAGTTTCCTGGCGGGGGGAATTGACAGAAGTAACTAGTTTGCTTATGCCTAAGTACTCTTTTCTGGTTCTTTGTCTTCAGTCCCATCTATGGAAGGGATGGTGTATTACTCATTTGACAGAAACCTCTGCATGGGTGGTGATAGCAGTAGTGTTTACCACTCTTTTCAGATCGGATTAGAAGATTTTTGAGGGTGGCTGTTTTGCTACTTCTTTCTAATGCCCGAGTCAGCCATTCTGTTTATATGGTACTTGTTTGAATGTCATGTTCCTTTGAAACTTTTTTCCTTTTAGACTAATACAAGAAGAAAAGGAAAACACAGAGCAGCGCGCAGAGGAGATTGAAAGCAGAGTGGGTAGTGGAAATTTGGATGCCCATGGGCAATTCCGGTCCATGAGCTCCATTCCTCCTCCCTATGCAAGTGGCTCGCTTGCTGGTTCTTCCCCGCCTGGCAGTGGCCGCTCCACCCCAAGGCGGATTCCACATAGTCCAGCTCGGGAAGTGGATAGACTAGGTATCATGACACTGGTAAGTATCCATTAACTTTAATTTTTCAGCAAAGTGTTTCTTTTCTCTAGGAAATGGGTTGTTTGATTTTCCCCTTCCTCTCCTTCTTACTCAGCTGTATTTCTCCTTTCTCTAGGTTTTTCTACTGCTTCCTTTCAACTTCTATAAAAAGTGTAAGATACAGTCATAATGATTAGGAAAAACGTTCAGAACTTGAGTCTATTAATTGGTCAACATCTCATGCCTAAGTATTCTGTCTGTTGTTATGGTCTCTCTTCTGACTTCTCTTTCTAGAAGAAATAATGTTTTCTTTTCAACCCCTGCTACAGCAACCAATTTCTCCCTCTGCTTTAAACTTTATTTTTAGCAGTCTGCTATTCCACTCAATACTTAGCTAAAAAATTATTTGCATATATTGCATTAATCTGGAAGATTGTGGAGGTATCACAGCTGTTTTAATGAGCGCTAGTGTCTTGTTTTAGCTGATTAAGACTGGCAGGTAAAGGAAGTATCTGTTAGACCTAGTAGCTGGTGTAGTAGTAGCTTCGGCTTAGCAGTTCAGTGAAAGATGGATCCATTCTTTTGACATTCATATGACTGCTTAGAAAAATTAATCCTTCTAGGAGCTGCATTATGCATGTAAACTTATCTGTAAAAACGAGATACGAGTTTTCCACTCTTTTGTTTTTACATAAATGTTAAGCAAACCTAACAGTTTCTCGTATTTGGAATACCTTTCACTAAGGGGCATCTTGGATACCGCTCTTTATTTGGAAGCACTCTCCAGGAAAAGCTCCTTCTCTAACTTAGCTCTAGATACATTACTTTGTCTCCAGGTTTGCACATGCATTTGGAAACTGTACTTACTGCTGTACATGCAATACTGTACTTACTGTACTTTATTGTCTTGGATTACTGTGCCTGTATCAATGCGTATACTATACCAATCAGTAGATGAGGAATGCTATCCATCGCTGTAAGAGCAGGTGGACTGTAAATCACTGACTTGATTCATTGGGGTCTCTTACTTGTTTTTAAACACTCCTATGTTTCAGCTAACTACTTTTGCTGGCTTTTTAAAATTAATGTGTACATATACCAAGAAGTCTATTTTTTTCATAGAAAGGAATCATTTTGCTTTTCTTGCATTTAGGAAAAAAAAAAAAAAATTATACAAGATGTAGCCATATATCCAGGGTCAAGCACACTTCTTTTACAGAAACGAACAAATTTCAAAATCTGGCGTTCTTTACATTCTAATTTTTCATGGTAATAAGTAGTTAAGCCAAGCACTTCTCTTACAGAAAACCATATGCAAATTTATGTAGCTGTTTTCATGAAAACTAGATCAGAAGAATGTGTGTTTTATGTGAAAAGTTAATGTCACTGAACAAAAGTAAAATAATTAAGTTCACTTTAGATCATAAGAATTGTGACTCAAAGGCACTTGATCCGTTGTTTGCAGTTGCATTTGTCTGACATCTTAGTACCTGGCAACTGATTTGCGAAAGCTTTTGTGAAAGCATGAAAGCAAGAAGCTACACTTCTAGAACTGCAGAACAAGAGCTTTCTAGAAACTTTTGGAATGGCTTATGAATTATCAGACTGAGTTCTTGTGGGGTTTTTTCCCAATGTTTTAATAGAAAGTTGCATTAGTTTATGGGCAGGATGGCAACATTAGCTTAATGCCAACTGCAGTAATGGTGTTAGGCAGTACGGTTAGCTGAAACCCCCTCCTGACTGAAATAATTACATGCATCAACACGATAAATTGTGAAACCTACAGCACTCTTGAGCAGTTCTTGTGGACAGTTTTCATTCTGTATGGTAAACATTTCAATTTTTATGGGTTATCCGATTTAACAGATGAAGGATCCAGCAAGGTTAAAATGATTCCGCTGTGCTTTGTCTAAGGACTTGAGGAGGGACTAGATGATCTTTAAAGGTTCCTCCCAACCCAAACCCTTCTATATGATTCTATGAACTTGTGATTTATTAATATAGTACTCTACGGTCAGATTGAACAAAACTTTACACATTAATGCTGCCTAGCTTGCACATATTCTAAATAGAAAATGATTTAAAGTTGTCATTTATGGGAGGGAAACAACACACAACTCGCCCACTGAACTTCAGAGGGGACTGACTTTACTTTTGGTTACAGTCTTTTGAAATAATTTGTCCCCGAATACAATGATAATTATTAAATAAATTATCTCAATTCAACTTTTGTCAGCGTCAGCCCAAATAACTCGATAACTTGTTGATTAACTCAGGGTTGCTGCCTGGCTCTGTGCACTGGCAGAGGTGGGGAGTACCGAGAAGTGAGACACAGAGGATAAAATAAAACCGGTGGTAGACTCTTGGGCAAACATTCCAGCACTTCAAACTTAATAAGAAGTAAAGAACACTGTTACTGCATCAGCTATTGTTGGCACTCTGTCTTTCACAGTTATTAAAGTTTGGCTGCTTTTTATGCTGTGTAGGGAACAACTGCAGAAATGGCTAAAGTGTGAGAAGGGACAAGTGCAGACAATGTATGGAGCCTGCTCTGGCTACCATGTAGGTTATAGAGTTCAAGGCGAGTCCTTGATATATGACAGGAAATCCTCTCACTTTTTAAAAGCATCACCTTACACCCTCATGCATTTCACTGTTTTTCTTGCTGATGATAATGCACTTTTTTTGTGCTAATTTGCCTGTGGTACCAATACATTGAAATATCTATGGTGTTTTTGTAGATAACCAACTCTTAAGTCTTGGTTTTTTTTTTTTTTTTTTCTTCCTTATCCCCTATTCAGGGATACATTTAAGTAATCTGTGATTTGAAGAGTACTTCATACTCTGTATCTTTCTCTGTGCCATTGCTGTAATTGTTGTTTATATTCTCCTTGATGTTTTGTCTGTAGTAGTTGTTTCAGTCTGTGCTACAGTTCACAATAAATACAGCTTTTCCGAATTTCTTTTCTTTGCATGCATCTATCAGCCTAGTGATTTAAGGAAACACCGTAGAAAGGTAAAAATCTTTAGTTTATTTACTGGTGTGCCCCTTCGTCTCCTTCCTTGTCTCCAAACTCATTGATGAATAACAGGAACATAAAAGAAAGCGTTTGCAGGGTAACTTTATAATAAGGCAAGATTATATGCTTTTTGATACTAAATGCAAAATGGTTTATCATCTTAACGTAAGTGTGGGTTTGTTTTGTTTTGTGGGTTGTTGTGGTTTTTTTTTGTTTGGCTTTTTTTGCTGGAATGGGGGACTGTTGTGTTGTTTTCTGTTTGTAACCACTATTTTGCAATCTTCATGAAGCAATATTTAATTTTAAAGATCTGTTAGCGCGCACACAAATAAGTTTCAGCTTCTGTTATTCAAACTTTGAGATAAGCCATAACCACAGGTGTGTAGAAACTGACTTCATAGAATTGGTAATCTTGTAATGATTGTCTAAACACATAACAGTGAGAATCGAGATGCCTTCTTTTCACAGGACTCTGTGGTCTTCTGTCTTTACGCTTGCTTAAACTGAAGTCAGGTATATTAGTTCTATGGTGCTGAAGACGTTACTGTTTTCATTCATAGAGCTAAGCACTAGAAGATGAGTGCTACTTGCTCATTTCACTAGCTAAGACTGAAATTTAGTAGTTTGTCACTGAAGGTAACAGAAAATCCAGAAAGAAGTCAAGCAAAAAATAGGTGACTGCAGAATGATAAGGGCAAGAGTAGTCCTTTAACACTTAAATAATTGAATTTTCCTGTCAATGTTTTGTGTAGCGTTGATATTGCATTCATGCTTTGGCATTTCCAACTAACCCCTCAAGTTTTCATTCATTTTCCGTTAGTCTCCAGCTTCTAGAGAAGAGGTACGAGATGATAAAACCACAATAAAATGTGAGACGTCACCACCTCCTTCACCTCGATCGTTGCGTTTGGACAGAGTCCAAAAAGGAGCTTTGCATACAGTGAGCCACGAAGATATCAGGGACATAAGAAAGTAAGTAGCTGGTGAATAAGTCAGACCTACCAGTAACGTAGTATTTCAGATTATCAGAATAAAATCCCAGAACTGCAAATACAGGATTTTAGTCTAGATATTGAAGTGTTTCTCAAAAGTAAAGAGCATGAACACATAAATGGGTGATTATGTTGCATGAACAGTAAGAACAGGGATTTTGTTAATGATAGGAAGTGGCTTTATGTGAAGAATTCTTCTGGTACCGAAGGTCTGCATTAAGTTTGCTGTGGAAATGCAAGACATACAATTCCAGTTTTCTTTCATAGACTGGAATTTAGCTATAAATTCAAAAATAAGTTGCAAAATTACCATCATTTTGACTGACAGATGTTCTTTTTCAAAGTGCCTAAGTATCTGGGATAGATTCCACTCCAGTTGTCTGCCTCCATTTGTCAGGAGTTCGTGTTGTCAACTTTGGTCTCTCTGAATTGCACTTTAAACACTTTAATTCTTATTTTTTAAAAAAGTAACAATTGACCTGTAGTTCCATACTATAATATATAAATATTATATCCCTTCCTTTCTTGCATGATTTAGTCATTTCCACTTCTATTTAATGAAGTGTATTTTAGTAGAGATGTTTCTTTTCATGACTCATTAAAAGGTGAAATTAGGTGTCATTAGAGAGTTACTGAGTTAACTTGCACAGAAACCTGAACTTGTCTGTCACTATGTTATGCCAATGAATTTGTTGTACGTGTGCTTCTTTGACTCCTTTTTTTTGTAAAGTTCAACAGGCTCGCAAGATGGGCAAACAAGTAATCCTAGTAGCAGTAATAGTAGCCAAGATTCACTTCATAAAGCCCCCAAAAAGAAGGGGATCAAATCCTCTATTGGCCGCTTGTTTGGCAAGAAAGAAAAGGGACGACCTGGACAAACAAGCAAGGAATCATTAGGACAAGGTTGGTTTGGGTTTGTGGGGTTTTTTTTGGCACAGTAAGAGAGTGAAAGACTGAATTTTATGATGTGTGTATCAGTTTGTGCGTATTTGTGACTGATTATTTTGATGCTGATACGTACAGCATTTTTTGGAATTAGTGACGCTAAATCTTCTGATAGGTCCTTCTATGAGCGTAGGATGCAAGTATTGCTGTCTTTTAGTCTCATGTAGCCAGGTTATTGAACCTTATTGAACTGTTGTGGCTTGTTTTGTGAAACAAAAGCGTCAACTGTATCTGGCAAGCGAAAGAGGCTTTTGTTAGTAATGACACCAACAATCATGTCTTCATTTTGGACCCAAAGGAACTCCCTTGAACGAACCCAGCTGGCTTAGTAAATGCTATGGTTACCTTTTTGTCTTGCATAATTCTTTGCATAAAGCAATACCCTTGATGTTGACGCCAACTATTATTGATATGGGAACACTGAGAATTCATCTTACAGGTGGTTGAAACATGCAGTTCTCAGTGTGACTCCAGCTAGTTTTAGACAGCACCTATTTGAGTCTGATTTTCCTATTTTTATATGCCATTTGGGGTCTGTATTCAACTAGCAAATGGAGTGATAGATGGGCTTGGAGGTTTGGCGTTGTACATTTCTGAGCAGTAATATTACAAAGGATTAAGTGCTTCTGTTTGGGAAAGCAGTAGTGATTTTTGAGTTATAACTGCCAAAATTGAGTAGATAACAAGACTGCGTTTTATTTTGTTTTGTTTTTTGTAGTTGGCATGGCAGAAGCAGATGGTTCCTCTCAGGATGCATTAGGTCTCAGCAAGCTTGGAGGTCAGGCAGAAAAAAACAGGAAAATGCAGAAAAAGTAAGTTATTGAATATTTTTAATCCTTTGTTGTTAAGGTACTGCTTTGTTTAAAAATGTTTTGTTTTCCTTTTTTTTTTTGTTTTGTTTTCAGGTATTTTTGCCTAGTATGGTGCTATGGCTAATAAGCCTCTGTAGAAAATTTTTTTTTTTTTTTTTCCCCCCCTCAGAACATTAATAGTAGCCTGGTTCGTGGTAAGTTTGAAACTAATTTCAGTGCTGAAAGCTTATTGTTCAAATGCTGTAAGAAACAAACGTGGAGATAAAAGTAGACTCTTATCAAACCTTCCCCCAGTTTTGTTACGTTTAATACCTGCTTTGGGTTTAATTCATGTGGAAGACTTCCCAAAGTTGTCTTTGGCTGTTACTCGCTCCAGAGTGTGAAGGAGTTGACAGAGTGAAAGCATGGGATGTTGCGTACAGACATCCTTTTGTATGCGCTTGCTGGTTCCGTTCTAGCAGGCAACTCTGGAAGTCTTTCCTTTTGTGTTGCAGCTGCTAACTGTTGCCATGTTCATTAATTTTTTCACTTCTGTTTAAGGGTGTCTTGACACATTCTGTCATACATTTTAACAGCTGAAATGTTTTTTCCTTGCAAGATACACCCCCAATTTCCTCGTTTTTTATGTATTGTGACTATTTCCTTTTTTTAAGGCACCTTTTAGATATGTAGTTACCTCTTCCTAGTCATAAGAATTTTTCCAGTGTGTGTCCAGGAAAATCTTTAGTTTAATGTTCACCTTTGAGTATTGCATGCTTTGTTGTTCCCAGACTTAGAAGAGATGAAGCAAAGACTTTAGTCATAGGTGAAAAATAGAAACAGCTACTAGTAGAAATCTTGACTTGATGCTTATATGGTAATACAGGAAAACACTAACATTTATGGAAGTAGGATCAGGCATTCTTTGCATTTTTCCACCCAAAGCTGAGCCATTTACCTTGCGCTTCTGTTGCTTCTGTTCTGTTTGGCTGTCTTTACTCTGTGTCGGAAAAGCTGACCAGACATGTTTTGCTTTTTGACTTGCCATCTGAAGACAGAATAGTGAACGTTGAAAAGCAAGAGTGCTAACTTTCTCTTGGCGAGAGATTTCCTGCAGTACCTAAGTTCTATTAACAAATAAGAATAATGCCTGGTGACTGCTAATGAAAACCAGCAGCGCATTGGTTTGAAAAGTCAGAATGGAATGTGGTTTTGTTTGTATAACGGAACGCTCAGCTGTTTTTCTTCAGACTGTTGCACTGAAGGCAATCGTACATTATTATGATCTGGTATTTTCCCTTCTCTGCAGAGCTTTAAAGTCGTACCACATCTTGGTTGAATAAGTGGTTTTAATCTGGTCATATCGAAATAGTGGTAGGCCTGTTTTTTGAACAATATAGGTCTTTCTCAATACCGACAACAAATTTCATTCTAGAGTAAAACAATCTATACTGTCTTGCTTTAATAATCACAAAAAAGGCGGTTGCAGAAGAATCACGACTTGTCTTTGTAAACATTCTGCCTTTCAAAAATTTCCTGGTATTACTTCGAAGTATGCCTCATGGCTGGATGTTGTTAGTTGCTTAAAATGCAAGTGTCAATATTAGACAAATGAAAACACCTAGTTTGAAATTGCCTCGCCTAGCTATTAAGTATGAGTATGTGCTTATTCACAGGAAGGTGTCTGATTCAGATATTTCAGTGAAAGTGGGTATGAAACAAGACTGTGTTGATGAAGATAGGTACCATAAAATTTAGTTTTATTCCTCTTACTGCTGAGAGCAGCAGCAGGGCCCTGTGAACTTCCATGAGAGGCAAATCTTACCATTTTAAAAATCCCAGCAAGATACTTTAATCCAGCTGTTTCAGATTCCTGACAGCTATTCTGAACGTAGGAAGCAGTATTATCACAGAGTGTCAAAGTTCCCTCACTGCCTTCTTGAGGTGCTCGTTATCAAAAAGAAAAAGCAGTAACGCTGCTCTGAATTACTTTTCACTTTGATAGCGGAGGAGGGTGGGGTTAAAATAAATTCTGGAGGCTGACTGTTCGCTTATAAAATCCTGTATTCAGCGAAAAGAATTCCAGTTACCTGAATGCTTGGAACAATGACAGCTATTTCTATTTATAGTTGTCGCTAATCCCTATTTGCTTGCTTATCTTTCTGATTTCTGCATGCATGCACACAAACAGGCCGAGGGCAGTATTCAATGTCTTTACTAACAAAAACCTATTTATAGTTACAGAATTTAATTACAGTATACATTATTTGTCTAGTTTTGTATGCTTTTGAGTTCACTTTAATTCTAGTTTTAAGTTTTTCCTTCATTGTTTTATTTTCCTTTTGTTTACCATTTGATGTGGTAGTGCAAAATCAGGGTAAGTTTATATTTATTTTATTAGGATTGTTGTGAAATTATGATAAAGCTCATTTGGATTTTTTAGCAATAGATTAAAACCTCAGTTTTTTTTCAAAAAAGTCTAATTATGAGAGGAGATACAAAATTCAAAAGAATTTATTGTGAAAATGTGTTGCTGAAATAAATCCAGTGTCGTCTGGTTCAGTGTGAATGCTAGTTCAATGTCTTGTCTTAATTTGCATGGTGTGAATTTTTATAATGGAAATATTAAACCCTACTTAGATGGAATTAGTTTTGTAATTTGGGTTTCAAAAGTAGTTTTGCAATAGTAGATGTTTGTGGCGATTCATTTCCAAGGTAGACGTATTTCTGTAAACCCATCGTGCTCTGTTTACTAAATTTAAGTTGGTTTTAGTGTTTGGTTCATGCTGTTCATCATCTTTGTGAGCTGTGCTGTTGACAGTGTTTGCCACGATTGTATTTGTGCTTTTCTGTGTGCAACACCACAAACTTAATACTGTATAAATCAAAAAGGAAGGCAACCCTAAATTTAACATAACTCTCCTTAAAAAAAAGTTACACACAAAAAGTTTATTATGTACCTGAAATCAATATATAATAAGGATATTAACTTTCCACTGATGCTCTGCCTGAAATTAGTCTGTTTTCATCTCATGCTTTACTACTGTTGCCTCTCAGTTTTTACACCTTGCAACTCTGTCACGTCCATCAGTATCACTCTCTTCACCACCTTCCCTCCAGTGTTTTCTCTGCTCCCAGCTTCCAAATGAGTTATCTTCAGTTCCATCCAAGGAATCTGGAATACAGCATTCCCCTTTGGCTGCAAGTTCTGGATTCATCCATTCTCATGCTGTCTTAATCCAGCGACAAAGTGGTGTTTCTCCAGGCTGCTTTATTTTCCTTGTGGGGTCAGTGTATGCTTGCCTGCCAAGAGCCATTCTAAATACAGATACTTTAAATGGTCTTTAAAGGGCCTTATGTGTTCACTGCTACATCAAGCACCTGCAGTTTTGACATCATTTCTCATGCCATACGACCACAATCTCTTTGTTCTCCGCAGCTGGTGTTACATGCCTCTTGAATGTGTCTAACAACAAGCGTTCCCCTCTTGCAGCAGCACATTTGGTCTCCCATTCCAAGTGATGTTCAGCCAACTTTTTATTAAGTCCGTAGACATGTATCCCTTGGATTTGTCACCTAAGAGGTATTCTAGTAGCCAGCTACTCCTTTGGCATTCTTTTGTCCTTCACGGTGCCAGCTTTATACCATCTATTAACACTGCCAACACCACTGCAATTATTTATTTTCCTCACAAAGATACAAGGCTGGATTTCGCACTCACCTCTTCAGTGGTATAATTGGATGGCCTGTGAAACTAAACTGGCCTGTCAGTTGTGATCTTTACATGATCTGGTCATGTATTGCTGGAAGGCAGCAAGTTTCTTGGTGAAGTTGGAAGGGAATTGTTGGAAAAGTGAAGTTCCCCGCTATAGGAAAAAACCATTGATGCATCATTTGCAGATAAAACAGCAGCTGCCTTTGAGTTCTTCCCATGAGATGTTTTGTGCCTGTGTCTTGAGCTTTCAGTGTAATGATTTCCCATGCAAGCAAGTTTCTGTCTCTTCTTGCATATGAACAAATTCCGTAATTAATTTCCTACTTCATGAATGTGTTCCTCTTTGGATCCGTGGAATAATTTCTGCATAAAGTTATCTCATAAACATTCTTGGTTTATTTGTTTCTATTTCTGCGTGTTTGCCTCCATCACATAACCCTTCCTTCCAGCCAAGTGATTGTTTTCGGCCTATGATGCCACCATGAGTTTAAAGTTTGCATCGTAACCGCTCATTATGCTTTTGATACATGCCCTGTACTACTCATCTCGGAATGATTTGCTGGTTCGTGGTTAACCTGAAGCACTCAGGGAGACTTATAAAACTACTAGAAATTACACTGCAATTCTCTGAACTGCATAGGATACCCCAAGCAGCTGTAGAAGCTGGGGCAGAGGCAGTGATTACATGCTCTCGTGGGGTCATCCCAGTCTAACCTGAGGCTACTTTGGGCATGTCTGTGCTCTTTCATCACTCGTGGACCTCCCTCATGGTACCGCAACCACCAAAAAGGAAGACAAAGACACCAGTTTTGAAGTTAAACTACTTGGAAAAACCATTGTGTTCCTTTCTGGCAAATACAGTATTAAGCATTTTATTTGGTTCTTACTAAGCAGTATTTTTTAATGTCTTATTAATTTATTTTTCTCATTTTTTTTTTTAATCTTTAAACAACAAAGTGAAGCAAAACAATGTGTTCAGGGCTAGCGGTATGTGGGATTAATGTAGTGTGTTCCACAGCAGCAGGATAATAGCTGATCCTTTATTCCTAATTTAGAAATATATGTTTATTTTTGAAGTGTACAAATATATATTAGCTTTTACGGTCTTCTCTTCTTTGCTAGTGACGTCTAGCTATTGAGCTGCTAACTGCTGAACACTATTTCCGTCTTAATTGTTGGGTCTTAAAATGGGCACGTTAGAATGGTTATTTGTAACCAGTTATCTGGCAGTTCCTTCCTTCCTCCCCTCTTTTCGTTCTTAGGCAGCACATTTAATTAGGAGAAAGTATTGGGAGGCTCTTGTAGAGCAATAGGAATTTACTGACATGCAGGTGGAGAAGTAGCATCTATTGATAAAATGGTTGCTAGTATATTTATTACTTCATTGATGACTTTTTGTATTTAATTATTTACCAATAGAACACAAGGATCCTAGGTATGCTGGCATGTCTAAAAGAGCTGAATACTGCATATCTGTTTTGCAGTAGTAGCAAAGCAAGGAACTAGTTTGTCAGCCCTTTTCAGGATGTCTCGTGTGGTAGTTTTTGAATATCTGTAACTTTTAAATACTTTATCATCTTAGATCTGTTCAACGATACACATCTGAAGGCAGGGAGATTTTTATTTCTTGTAAATTGTGAGAAAATGATAAATACATAATGTAGGATCTTGAATCTGTAGCATTGCTGCTTATCTTCTTAAATCTACACTTGCAGGCATGAATAAAAAGCATAAAGCAGTAAAAACTGGCCAATTAGGTGAAGTTGTTTTTTCTAAACTTCTGAGGAGAGTGAGTGGAGACTTAAACCTGTACAACTAACTTTCAAAGGTAGTTTAAATATGCTTTTTTTCAGACTTTATCAATTTTTTTCAGACAGATGTATCCAAGCAACATCGCATGCTTATACCTGCAACACTAGTTTTTGTCTCTTGGTTTATCAAATGTTTTTGGCAGCTATTTACAGGGATCTTGTGAGCTTCCATTGTTTCTGTAAGCTGATTTGTCAATATTAAACTTCAGTCTCTTCTGTTTCAGAATAACAAAGGTTTCAGAAAAACAAAGGAAATGGTGTCATCGCAGGAGATGAAAGCTGAGTTTCAGTACCCAGCCTTTCAGAATATAATTGCCAAAGCGTGGCGCTCTGAATGTAATGGTTGTCTGAAGCTGTGCCTGAAATTCTGACAAGCTCACCGTTGCAGACTAAAATTCATCAGTTAAAGGGTCACTATCCCAGTTCCCAGCCTCGACAGCCTGATGGACAGTACTGTTTCGATGGCGTGGATATCTGGTGTATTCAGACATTTCCACAGCTCTCAAAATCTGCACGTTGAGGAAAAATGACTGCTTTGGTTCGGTCTAATTTGCTGAGCAGAAAACCGCAGCAGTGGAGAATCTGACTGACAAATAAGTCTGACATCTCCGCTTTGTGTTGGCAGTGTTGGTTAGAGTGTCAGTAACAGTTTCAGACACGCATTTCCAAAAGGCGAGATCCGGCATCTCCGCTGCTCTGAAATTTCCTGTCCAGTTCAGCTTCCATCACTATGTGGTCCTTGTACGTGTGCTGTGGCTGCCTTAGTGGCTCTATTGTATAAGGCTGAGAAAGGAAGAAAGTTAACAGTTGGAAAGAAAATAGTAAATTGAATGCAGTGTTCAGATTGTAACATCTAGTTGTAAGTAGTTTCTCTTTGTTATTAATAACTGTTTCTGTAATTGTAGGCATGAGTTGTTAGAGGAAGCCAGAAGACAAGGTTTGCCTTTTGCACAGTGGGATGGACCTACTGTGGTTGTGTGGCTGGAGGTAAGTGGCCCCTCCAAAATAAATAAAAACCTCAATGTACAGACTTTCAAAGAATATAAAGTTTTGGAGCCAGGAGTGTTTTCTAGATCCTGCTTACTTTCTTTTTCTTTTGTGTTTCAGCTGTGGGTTGGGATGCCAGCCTGGTATGTGGCTGCTTGCCGAGCAAACGTGAAAAGCGGTGCTATCATGTCAGCCTTGTCTGATACAGAAATACAGCGTGAAATTGGAATTAGTAATCCTCTGCACAGACTGAAGCTGAGGCTGGCCATTCAAGAAATCATGTCGCTAACAAGTCCATCTGCCCCTCCCACCTCAAGGACGGTAAGGAAAGTGATGCAGCATTAAACATCTTTCAGAACCATTACAATTTCCAAAAATTTTACTATAAATCTGGAACTGAAAGGATTTGAATGAATTTCTGGAAACATTAAATTATAGAGGAACACGTTATTTAAATATAGGATGTTGCTTCCTTTCATGGAAATTAAACGAAGAAATAACTACATTTTCTTTCTCAAGGGAAAGAGAAGTTTGTATCAGTGTAAGTATGTAATGCAGGATATTTAGGGGACACGTCATTTGCCTCATCTTTTGGGCTCAGGAGAATTTATAATACAGATGAAGTATACACATGCGTACAGAAATTTGTAAAATAGTTGGAGGCTCTATTAATAGATGTATGAGGCCATTAACTCCAAATAATGATTCAGACTGCATAAACTAGGAGTCCACCTGTCTCTCTGTACAACGTAAAGTTGGTATGAATTCCCTCTCATGAATCTGCCCTGCAATCTAAAGTTATTTCTGAGATTCCTGGGAAGTACGTACTAGACTCCGAATGCATTTTGCGGATTAGAGCAGAGTCAAGTGTTTGCCCATTAATGACATCAGTGTAAGCTATTTATCACATTCAATTTTGTTAATATCTTTGAAGAAAAGTGATCCGTGTTAATAGGCTTTTATTCTATGCCGTTACTTTCAATAGATATACCTATACTTAAGACTTCAGAAACCATTGCTTTTGCCCATGCCTGCTCCTTACATGTACCGATTGCTTATATGTTCTGCAACCTCTCCTCTTTGTTACTGCTTTCCTTTCACTGGATGGGATTGGTTCCCTGTGGGGTCATATTAGACCACGGGAAATGTCTGGGTAACACATGAAGAAATGGAAAATCTTACAGCCACACAACAAACGGTTAGTTTAAAGTGTTGCCACTTCTGTTCCTTAGAGTGCTTTTCCCACTTTTTGAACATTTGAATCAAGTGCCTTTTGGTCTTTTTTTTTCTTTTTTTTTTTCTTTTTTTTTTTTTTTTTTTCTTTCCTACAATTTAA